>OZ016503.1:18595244-18630244 GCA_963966595.1 Physocephala rufipes
TTTATGAATATCTCTATACTCTAACCTTCCCTTAATCACCTAGGATCAATCTCAATACAAGAAGCAAAAATGTCGAAAGAAGTAGAAACAATACACTTCAAATAATATGAAATAGTACGTTATGAAAAAACTGTGAAGTGAACCACAGACTAAAGCACAGGGCTTAAGTTCAGAAGGCTCAAATAAGAGGAGGAAGAGAGAAGGTATATAATGATGGGATAACAAAGACGAATAAATAAGATTGAGGAGAGTGAAAGTGAAGGATATGATTTATTTAAAAAATATTTTTGCCTTCAACAACTTATTTTAATTGGTTATAATATCTAACGTACAGGAGAAAACCACCATCGTCGTCATCACCCTCAACATCAATTACTATGGCGCGTCCTTGTCTGGTAATTGTTTGGGAACAACCTCGAATCACGAAATGTTTCCGGTAAATGAACAGGTAGACTACCCGTCTGGCTACCCATTTAACTAGAAAATTGCAAGGGCCAAATATGCAACAATACTCCCTTAATCATCAACGGCTACAATGACTTACAAACGTGTACGCGCAACAGATTGCAAGATGTCTCGAGAAATATGAACCGCTGTCAAGGTTACCGGCTGCAGCCTCCGATTGACACCTTGCGAGTCGAGTATTATATTTAAGCAGCTTATGGTCAGAAATTTTGAATTATAATACAAAATTTAGTTTTATTTCTGTCATATTTTTAGTATGTCTTTAATGACAGAATGTTTTTAAACTTTTTACTGCATTCGTTTTTTAGCATGCCTTAATAGTGTAAACATTAAAGTTGTTGCTAAATTCAGATCGCCAATCCAACACACATTGAGAATTCTGTATAAACGACGCTACAAATGTATAAACGACGCAGTTAACACAGTTGTGTCGAACATTAAACAATAACCGCCCTAATTAGTTATTAACTTTTAGCTGAAACATTTGCTTTACGTTTTAAACTATAGTGTGTTGGTTCCCAAGGTCTAAGCGGCTCTTTGATTGTGAATTTGTGCTTATATTTTTGGTCAGTCATCCTCCACTATTTTCCTCTCACCTTAGTGTGCACTTTTTCAACGACACTCAATCACTATGATCTCCCCGCCATTTTTATCAACATACTTCAAAAAATATTTACAACAACACCTGAATGATGTTGTAAGGGTATATAAATTTGTTTTTCCGTTTGCAACGCATTAAATGCGTGACAGATATAGGAAAGGATATATATTTTTGCTCAGAATTACTTCTGTCCCTTTAACCATGTCTGTCTGTCTATCCGTCTGTGTGTCTGTCTCTTCATCTGTCCGTCTGAATATCTGTCCGTCTATCCACCCATTTGTCTCCTGATGAAAATGGGCCAAACCGAACCAGTGCTGTTTCAATGAACCAATCGACTGCTATCTATGTCACAAATTTTTTAGTGTCGAATATTTATGGAAAGGCTTAAGATATAAAGACGATATGTTACTTTATTATAAATTGCTTCATCTTGGAAATGGGAGAGCAGAGTTTAGTGACACACCTACTTTTTTATGAAATAAAAGTCCAAGGCCCAATTTTTAATTCTTTGTTGAAATTTTGCAACTGAAATTTTATGGCCGAAATCCAACACTAATGAATCTACCGTAAAAAAGCCTGGCAGGCCCGTAGTTATATTAAAGTGCTCTCCAATAAGAGCGGGTCCATGTTGACGATCTGTGGTGGTCACGTTGCTTAGCCGGCGTCAGGTACGCCTCGCGTTTGTATTTCAGTCAGTAATGCCAACTCACAGTGACAAGCTACACTAATGAGCAGCAGGTCCAAATGGTAAGACTTTATTATCAAAATGAGTGTTCGTTATTGCAAACGTTCTTTTGCAATAACGAACTTTTTCTTGTGCGATTTTCTGAAGTCGCAGGTCTATGCAAATAAGCCGCAACATAGCCAAGCCATCGCTCAAGTTCAGCCGGATCTATACGACAGTCATTGAAAATTGGACCTCTCGGACAGTCCGAAGCCGCGGTGGACATTTGAACGATGTCATATTTTGTTAATACCTTCACACACAGCTTGTTTTATTCCATTTCAACATCGATCTGCTCTTATTGGAAAACCCTTATATCACGTGTGAATTTTTTGAGACTAGTTGAAGATCTAATAACTGATATAGATTAACCGAGAAGAGATAAGTGTAATGATAAAGGAGGCATGCACTGCCCACTGATCATTAGGATCGAACTATAGATTTATATTATATGTGTGGGGTGTATAACCGGGTCTGGCCGGACCAGTTCGATATTAGTGTTATTGCTTGTTCTTTTTATGTCCAAGACAAAATCTTAGACATTGACTAGTTTACATTAATGACTGACATTGTCAGTCGGCATTTCTCTCGTATTTTTCATTCGTTTATTTGATGCTCTCTTACATGCACAGCTGCCGAAATGATTAATGATGATTAAATTTCCCAGGCGAACTTGTAGGAGGAAGAAACAGGTTTAAATATATTGAAAAAACTAGCATCAAATTTAACATTTGCTGCACGTAGGGAGAGCGGCTTTTTGGCACAACCGATTATAACCAAAATCGGAAGTGGAGACTTGCGAACCTATTTTGGCTGATCAGTTAACTTTACTATATTACAGAATCGAAAATAGTTAAGCATTGACAATTGTTAAGACTTCAATTCTCAACAATTTTGTTGTTAATGCCAGAAAAAGTGGAAAAATTTAATTTAACCAGCTGCCTTTTATCTGCGTATTTGTGTGGTTGGATCTTAAAAACTAAAAATAAATCGACATCGTAAAATATGAAGGAATTTGTTTTGCTCTTGTCACTTTCTGAAGATGAGTGGAAACGAAAACTCGAAGCATCAATTTTTGAGGCAAATACGCGGTAATAACGATCTGTTATGTCGAAAAAAACTGTTTTATCAGCAAATAACCATAGATATAAATATACAGTACGATTGTCCAAAGACGTATTTACCCTTTTTAGTCAGCTCCTTTCTAACAATTACCAGAGATTGTGATGTAGCTACTGAAGCACCTCTGTCAAGAAGTTTGAAAACTAGCAAAACTAATAATTTTCTTAAAATGGAAAGAAATAAAATTTGTTACAACATTTGAGGAGAAAGCGGTAGTCAAATGTGTTCGATTAATGTTTCATAAGTGAATTCCTTACATAAATTCAAATGTATGGATTTTTTGGGAAGATTTATATTGAAGATGTTAGTAGATCTAAATTAACCAACAAAAGTGAAATATTTTATTACAAGCCCAACGCCCACTGATTATTAGAGTAATTCTCGTGTTGTATCTGCACTCCCATTGAATTTTTTTGTGATCACTTTAGTGATAATTATCATCACACGTGTGAAACACACGTTTTTAAATAAAAGTAATGTATGATGATATAATATATTGCATCATTCGTATAACATAATTAACAAAGATCTCTTCAGAAAAATATGCCTTTTGTGTTAAACGTAATTTCTTGTTAAATAGTTATGAAATGTCATCTATGATTCATTCATATATCTAATTGTGAGACCTAACCAAACTCAAAATTGTTCTTGACAGACACAGACACAACTCAGATAAATAAAAACAATTGTTGTGAATGAGTTATAGGAAATAATTTATATTAAAAATGAAAATGAGTTTGTAATTCGCTCAAGGCAAGAACGTTTATGGGAGAAGAGTTTTCTGAAAAGGAAATCTATGGAATCTATGAAGAAGTGATTTTGGCTCAAGGCAAGAATAAAAGGAATGAAAGCAAAAATAAATACGGTAGTTAAAAAATTCAGTTATGAGATGTATTAAGCGCTGATTATTTGACACTACAAGAAATGTAAAAGAAAAATCAAACAAAGCCCGATCACTGCCCGATCGAAACATTCACTTTTAAAATGGATATCAATTGGAAAAAGTAATTTCACAGAAGTGGAATTAGAACGCTTAGCGATTATCATATTCTTCAACGAGAACATAAGAAAAAATTATCGACAAATTCAGGATTGTAAATTAGACAATAATTAATTATTATGGTGCTAGTGCTGTCCGGCTAAAAAATTCAGGACTGCAATTGGCACACTCTGTGGCGCAATTTCCTGCTGGGTGTAATTTTACTTTTGTTATTAATTTTATTATTGATTGTTATTATTGATTTTATTGTAACATTTTACTATATATACGCTATTTGCATTCTATAAATTTAATTTAGTTTGTGACCACCGACAATAAGTTTCCTCACTCCTAACTTGTGTTAAGGTTCAAGTGACTAACACAATATAACCAAAAGAATATAGATTGCATTTAAAGTGCTACAATCCATTTTTTATCAACAGTCCTCAAGTCGTTGAGGAATACAAAGAAAACGCTCCTTGTACAAATTTATTAAAGTATAATTTAATACGGTAAATATTTGAAGAATTTCGGGAGATTTCTTACAGATTTTCCCTAACGAATATTCATTTCAAATTGACAACATTTTATTTGAACTTGTTTATTTTAAATACATTTAAATACATTACTCGTATTTCTTGTGATTATTAATATATTTTAACTCTATTTTATTGCTTTATCTATATAAAATGGTTTAAAAAGCAATAAAGTGGATCAAATACAAACGATTCCCTTCAACCTTTATGTACGATGACTTACAAAATACTTGTCAATAATAAAAAAACAACGAATTTTTTAGCATCAATCAATTTATGTGGGCTCAGCTTTTGACTTATTCTTTTCGTTTGTTATATTAGTGTCGGACGTGACTCAATTCTCCCATCCTATAAAGAAAACGTGCTTAAATTTGCGTTGAGTAAAGTTTGTTGAACTTTTTTCTGCGGTATATCGCAACGCTGCGGTATTGTTGTATTTGAAGCAACTTTCCCGTGTAACTTAAGTGTGTTCCGATTAAGCGATTTGGAGTTTAGAAATGGGGACGATTGCTCTAAATTGCCACGAAGAGCATTAACTTATTTATTTGTTGAATAATTTGTGGTGGCACAATAAAAGCTGTTTTTATTGCGTCTATTGCTAAATGCTTAAATGTCAGGAGAAAGGAAGCCGAAGGTGTGAATCGGTGTATTTGTAGCCATAAAAACGTCCGGAAAATTTTATATTGCAAGACCAAATTACTCACTTTACACCTTGTAAAAGTGTATACTTTTACAGAGAGCATCTCGAAAAATATTAAAGCAGATAAATCGAAAAGTGACGTAAGTGTGCCGAAAGATCACATTTTGTTTGCTTGCTTTGGATCCTGCAACTTTTCCTTATTAAAAAAGGAAATCTCACAAAAAACTGACAAATACATTCGAAAAAAGAGAGAACAAGAAAATGTTTGCAGCAAACTAAGAACCGGTGCGTAACTCGAATCATTTCCGTTGCTTAATACAGTTACAAATCACCATTAGGAGCGCAGTATGCCGAACTTTTTGCCGAAACCTGACATCCTGGATTCAGTAGCATTTAACTGTAAAAACCCAGCCTCGCGGCAGCCGGCTGCAATGAGCAGTTCAATGAAAAGCATACAAAACGAGCATAATACCGTCAGCAGAAATCGAATTTTATGTGGCAGTTACTCACACCGTGCTTTCCGGTTTTAGGCAAAACTTATTTCTAAGGGCCAAACCGAAGAAAATTGGAATTGAAATTTTTGTTGTGCGATTAAACCAAAACCAAAAACATTTCTCGTCAGTTCAGTCAGTAATGTCTAATCTCCATGGATAGCTACACGGTTCAGTAGCACGTACGGATGCTAAAACTTTATCATCAAACTTATTGTTTGTAACTGCAAACGTTGCGCATGTTGCGCCCATTTTACGGCAAATGCTGTGGCTGTTGTCGACTCTTAAACGATTGGTGGCCAAATTCGGGAAAATTGAGGTTCGGTATATCTCAACAAGCAAATGCAACAAAGACGCCTGCCTGTTATGACATACGCGGACATAACACCTGCCAATATTGTCACTCCATCTTTCTAAATAAATTTATATAAACTACAGTTTATGGTGGTAATAAATTCTATGTGGTGAAGATGTCCCTAGATATTTTTAAAAAGCGTTCCTAACTTACAACATTCCTTGAGCCAAATATACACTCTTTGACTAAATTGTAGCAGTAAAGTTTTCATATATTCTTATCTAGTGAAGGCCATTTTTAACAATCAATTATTCAATTATTCGATAAATATTTATTGAGACTCACGAACAAGCATACATAAGTTCAACTTATTTTCTGGGTAAAGACGATGCCAACTATCATCAATAACAGGCTTCCACATAGTCGTATAAATACTTTACACAAGGGCCCTTCAGAGTTGATCGTTGTTTTATTGAGAGTGATTGAAATTTAAGTGGATATATAGAGAGTTAGACATAATATCAATAAAACCTATGCTTAAAGCTAATTATATTTCATGAATTGCAAAAGGAAAACGTCAACCTTGAAAAAGGACGGCGATAAGACAGTTGTCGACTACTATTAAAAGGTGTCAGATCACAGTTGAAAATCTTGCAATATATTAGCCGTGTTTCTTTTGTCACGCGTATATGCTTATTATTGCCGTTACATATAAAACGACTACTGCGCTTACAAACTTAATACCCCAAGTTGGCAGCACTATAATAAATATTAATAAAAATCCCCTCTGTCAAATGAGGAACATGAACCAAGTCCATGTTACATCATAAACTTCTGCATGATATTGCTTTTTTTCGTAATGAACCAAACGCTTGTTTTCACTTCTGTTGCGCCAAAATAATGAAAACGGAGCATTTCATTCCCAACCACGAACACTATTTTATTTGCACGAAAAATAAGTATTTTTATAAATAAGCCATTTTGCCAAACAATCGTTTGTGATGTAATACGACAGTTATCCATTTTTTTTCTTTTGACTCTTAGAGATATGTCTTTTCCCGATAAATTACACAATAAAATTAAAGTTGCGATTTGGCCACATTACGCCTTATCACCGTTTATTAAATTAGCGTGGATTACTATCGGCGCTTATTTAAGCGGCTATACGCTTATTTTCGCATACAAAAAAGAAACACGACTATTTACTATGTACTGCTTTCTTTTCTTTTCTCTTTTTTTCCATTATCCGAATTTATAAAAGCAATCATGTTAAAATATTACTAAGCAGTTGTTCAAAGAAATCAAATGGAAAAACAATAAAATTCTAAATAATTAAGCAGATTAATAATTTGCTGAAATTATTGCATCCTTATTCGTATTTTTTACGAACTGTGTTTGTGTTTTTTTACATGAGTACAACTTCAGATATGTGAATGCTGGCTCGATTAAGTGTCCACGAAAAAGAGAATGTAAGTTAATATCCAGAAAATTATATGCGATTTACTTTTATTACTAATTAAAAAAATAATACATTTACTTCTTTAGAAGAAGCGATTAACGATGGAACTAGAAAATATTAAATAGAAAAAGCTACAGCAAGCTTGCAAGCTATTGCTCCAGCGCGATAGAGCTATCATTGTTATTCTCTAAACGAAATACTGTAGATTCAGAAAAATATTTTCGGTATATGTGTAAATTCGATTCCGCTAAAAATGGCTTTCTTCTTAAGTTAACTTTAGGTACTGCACTCAATTTTTTGCGAAAATTTTTCAACTTAAACGTAACGTTAGACAAGAACGAGCCTATGAAATCGCCTCTTGGAGAATCATTTAGCCAGTGCCTCAACATGCCACTGTATATTAAGAGAAATTTGGAGTGACATTACTAAACATTTTCATGTTTCCTTATTTGTTGTTCAGTTTACCTGACATATCACAGTTATGCCAATTATGACATATGACAATTTACCTGAAATGAAGTTTCATATTTGAAAACTTTAATAAATGAGGACGTGAAATATTTTAAATATTTACAATAAAAATTTTGTCCGTGGACGATTGGACCACTAGCGTAATATAGGCAGTGTCACGAATGCACTATGCGCGATTGTCAATCATTTGATGATCGCTTGTACATTCTTAATTTAATTACTATTTATTCAGTAAATGTTCGCTTTTACTAAATTGTTATATTGACAGTGGTTGCTTGACATGCTTGAAGAAATTTGTAGCTAAACCAAATTGAATTGGTTGACAATCAGCACAATTTGTGCAGAACATAAAGAAATAATCTAAACCTTCGAATTTTTTTAATTTTTAAATTTTGAGATCCGGACCATGAGCGAAGCTAAAAATGTGAGGTTTCAACTTTTTATAACATATAAAAATGGATTAAGGACTTACTTTTTTTACCACCCTGTGTCTTTCTCGTTCCCTCTCTCGCTTTAACTTATTCATTATCCTCGTAGTTTTAAAATGGAGTCGTAGACAATTGGAAGGATTTTCTTTCCTGAGTTTCCTTCAAATAATTCCCGTCACTGCCGTGGCTCGTCTCTTACCATTATTTAATTAATAAATCATCTGTTGAACTTGACTATTTTCCGATTTGAGCAAGAAAAACAATGAGAAATGCTTAAGGATGAGAATTTTAAGATTACAAAGCAAAAAACTTTAGAAAGGCAAATGCTTTATAGAAAAACTCGTGAATTGGTTGCCCTCTGAAAATTCGTGAAAATCTATTTCCTATTCAAAAAGATACCGAAAAAAAGAAAGAAAGCAAGAAAAACGTGTGCTATCAAGCGATGGCATTGCTCGAAATTTACATTCGTACATGTTGTGGCACGACGTCTACGCGTGAACGGCAGTGAATAGGTAGCTAATACTTTCCATTTCATTGCAAAAGTTAGCAAAAATGGCAAAGAATCAGATTCAATTTGTGTATCGCTTTGGAAACAAATTTTATCTTAAGACCGTTTATGTCTATGTGTGCGGGTGCTCGAGTCTGTAAAAAATGTCGTTACTAAAACTCTGACTTTATTATTGCTAGCCTGATTGAGAAACAAGGGCGCTTCATAAGATGATATATCAAAAACCTTTTAAATCGTAAAATTTGCATTTCTTTAACGTCATCTGCCACGAGATTTTTGGGTCGGTGTAAACGTACTCTAATATTACGTTTAACTGCAGTCACAGCGTACAAAGCTGAATGCCATTCTCTGTTTCTAGTTCGCCTTTTCATTCCTTATTGCTTTGATTTTAATTTAATGACTTAAATAGCAATTAAATGAAATCGGCAAAAAGTCGGCACCTGGCCAAAATAGTGAATTTGACTGTTAGGATATAAACGCCTTTTAATTATTAAACACGTTAGACACAATCGACCAAATTAACACAAATAATTATATTCCGGTGCCACGCCTACTTTTTCTAAAATAAAATTGCAAAGCTTCATTCTTGAGGTTTAAGTTTTCAGTTACCATATCACAGTTGTTGTTGTAACAGTTGTTGTGTTTAGTTGCGATATCAGTATTAAAAGAGTAAGAAAGGGTGTGGCCAAGTCGAAGGTAGATTTCTCATTTATTTTTCTGTAGAAAGTTTCCCAAAACATAAGTGTAAGTCAAGTTAACTTACTCATACGGCCTCGTTTGACCACATGACTCTAAACGCTTACTCTATTATCCGCGCATCGGTAGGGATCCAAAAGATAAGAAATTCGAGACTTTTGCGAAGCAGTTAGAAAGAAATTGACATTTTTTATATAATATAGTAATACCTGAAAAAAATATAAACGATAAATAATAATATTTCGAAATGGTATATTTTTTGCTATTGTAAAACCGGTACAACTATCACCCTTTACTAATTAATAAAGAGAACAATAATAAATAAATAAATATATTAAAATAATAACAAGGACGCTAACTTCGGTCTGGGTGAAGGTTATGTACCCTACGCCTATAATGCAAATTTGTAGTCTGATCTTAAAACTAGTGAGCGATGCACGCCGCTTTTAGTATTACATTTATCTTTTCATGGTTAATTTAGATCCACTAACTCATATTTAATGCATTTTTTGTCAGAACACCCATACATGATAAAGGGGCATGCAACACCCATATCATGGAATTATAATATCTAATACCAGCATCTCGTCTACAAAATTCCACCTTTAAAACTTATATAGGAACTGAGAAAGCGGCGTTTAAAAGGGTATATTGTATAAAAAGTATATGTGGCACTGATTTGATTTACCGCATATTCAATCTTAAACATCCTATGATGACAATAAGTGCGCCCCCGTGTGCCTGCAATCGAGATTTCCACAAACAGACAGACCGACAGATAGATAAACATGCTAACGGGCGAACATGGTTAAATCGACTCAGGAGGATGTTACGAGCAGGAAGATAGGTGCAATACTTTGCGTACATAGGTACTTTTAGTACATAGGTACATTAATGCGTTACAAACGAAAGAAGTAAAAGAATATACCCTATCTCTGCGGGTGTATGGTATAAAAAATAAAAATAAAATAAAATAGGGTTTTATCGCAAACCGAGCTTGTATAAAAAAATGATACATTTGAATTAAGCTAAAAAACCTGTATATATTCTTCCTTTATATAATTTTTGATACAAAACAATATGCCCTTAAAAATGCTGTCGAATACTGAAAATTATTTTAACCTTAGATCGAGCCTCAGTTAAATTGCAAATCCTATTTATTCGTAATTTTTTATACCTTTTTTATAAATACATATAGGCGTATCGAATATTTGCGTTGTGTTATTGGAACAACAGTGTATATAAGTCGTTACAATAAAGTCTTTGGTTATTCTTTATTACGCAAAAAATCAATGGAAATATTTGTTGCGTCCTTTCGTCCTTACGTCGTCTAAAAATCAATCAATTGGTAAACAGCCATTGGCTATCGATTATTTTCCCCGATATTTTCATGCGGGTTTTAGTAAAAGTCTGGTAGCTTCGACCATTTTCCCCACAGATCGCGAATTAGACCGAATTTGTTATTTTTAAGCTGCCCGCGTCAGCTGAGAATAATTTTATAACCCATAATTTTGTGCAAATCTTCTTGAATATTCGTAGTACGAAATATTGCATAAATATTAAATATTGTACAAAATATTGGTACCGTCCGATTATTTTTCGATCTGAAAATATATTATGGTCGCATCACGTCTTGCACATACTTATATGATTTAACTAAAAGCAAAACTACAAGATATGCATGGAACAAGTTTCACACAATTTCGATTTTATTTGTAGATAAAGTTCTTCATAATTTATTGGGCTCTCTATGAGCTATGAGCTCTCTAAAAATGTGTCTAAAATATTTCGGACACGAGAGCTTTCATATCTCGTAACACCTGCAATAAAGTTTTAGTCGTTATTTGGGATATCTCCATTTCTTTACCAAACCTAGTTTCGAAGCAATGATATTTCATGTTCATATACGCTCTCCAAGCAATAGTGCGAGTTCCCAAATTATTTGTAACCTTAAAATTAATCTCGAGTCTTTACTCCAACCAACAACAATATCTACGCCATCATTTGGGCTTTCCGAAGTTGACTCTTTGGTTGGGATTAGAAAACCGTTGGATACGAAAAGCGTTGACTCAGTTCTAGATAGATGGGAAAAGAATTGATCGCGTGTGCAACAATTTTCCCAGAATTTTCTTTGTAAGTTCAACGATGTTCGAAAGGATGTAGTGAATTTAATGAGGCAAGCGACTAGAAGTTTAGATCGACAGTATTTTTAAGGGCATATTGTTTTGTATCAAAAATTATATAAAGGAAGAATATATACAGCTTTTTTAGCTTAATTCAAAAGTATCATTTTTCATACAAGCTCGGTTTGCAATAAAACCCTATTTTACCTCTCATTCTTTTTTCTGCCAAGGACTAGTCTTCCATAGCGATGAGTATTAGTATAAAACTTATGTATATACAAAAAATATAAATTAGGGGAGAGTGATATGATACGTCGGATATTTGGAGCGATGTCTTAAACCGGTATTCCCATTGAAATACAAAAACTGAAAAACTTGAGCTCCAAAAACGGATAATTTAAATTTTTCAGGTGTTCGATTTCCTCCCTTGTCTTATTTACCATCAAGGAAACAGCACTTTTGTTGTGACTTCACCATTACTATTCAGAAATATTTGGAAGGAAGTGAATACTGATTGTTGTTATTGGTAGGGAAGGATGACGAGCTTTTCGGTGAATACCGAACGCTTCTTAGATAAATATCATTGCAAATATACCGTCGACCACCAGAATCCCCCTCCATATCATCTATTTCACTGCATCTCTACTCTTCTGACTCCTCTCTTCCCTTCTCCATCTGTCTCTCTCTCTCTCTAGCTAAAAATGCCTGCCCGGAATCTCTCTCTCTAGCTATAAACGGCTGACAACAATTGGTAGAGAAAGAAAAGAATCCATGTATTTGAACTAAGTTTAGAATTTGATTATAGTGATTCTGCTGTTGTTGCTGTTAATATTTTGTTTAAGCTGTCATATAGCTTTTGTACTTTTTGCGTGAATGATGAAGTCTCCTTCAGATTATTTATTCGTTTCTTCTTTGATAATAAATTGATAAATATAATAGGAAAATTTGTCAATTTTTTTGCGAAAGTAAGCAAACGAAGAAAGAATTGCGAACCGTTTCGAAAAGTTTGCGATGGGGAGAGATGATGATGGATGTTCTGTTGCAGCTCTATAGCAATTCTTGTGACCGCTTAAGAGCAAAAGGAAAACTTATTTAATGAATATCATCTAAAATTTCATAAATAAATTAAGCCCTTGAAAAGAGAAGGATTATTATAATAGAACCATTTATTCTTTTTAGAATTTTACAGAAATTTCAGAGAGTCTAAATTACTTTCTGAGGATTTCGTAAATCTGAATCTTTAAAATTTTGATATATTTTCAATCCGAATAAGTAAGACATTTTGAAAAGTTTTTGGTATTTATGTGAGCGCTTATTCTGTGTTCTAAGTTCTACCACTGAAAGAATTCCATAACAAAACAGAGAAATTGTTAGCGGAAAATAACGAGCAAAGCTTTAACAAGCGGTGTATGAATGCACGCAACGTATTGCATTGTTGCGATGTAACTCCTTTTCAAGCACTATGAACATATCTATTTACCGTAAGGAACGAACGGACAAATAATTCAAACAATTTTTTCATTAAATTCAAAAATTCAATATTTACTTTTAGGAAAAAATTTGAATAAGAAATAATTAAACCGATACACTTCAAGTAAGTTTTAAAAATTTCATATTTGGTTATCCTTCATAAGGAAGAAATGCTTTCAATTAATTAAGAAAGCACTTATTCATCGGAATATAATTCAGAAGTTCAAGTATTAAAATATGCCAAGACTGATTTTACTGATCTCTTTTTTTCGTAGGACAATTCATACATCATTATAGAAGCGTACACTATTATGTCTGATTCCTGAAATCTTCGCGCCGCTCTTTTAATGCGATCTTAAGGTTTTCCATTTAAAAATTTGGCGTCAAAACAAATAAAAAACAAGTAAGAATGCTAACTTCGGGCCCAGCCGTAGCTTATATAACCTAAATCCGTATCATAAATTCACAATTTGAGCCAAATAATCAGTGATACACAACTATTTCTTGTAGTATGATAATATCCGGGATGGTTATCTCGATTAGGAAATTTTATCTTGAACTGCCCTCCAGAGTGATAGAGCCTGATAAAGGTCATGTTGCTTTTGGGGTTTTATCTAAAAGAAGGTGTGGCAGTGAACCGATTTCCTTGAATTTTGCCAGCAAGCAACAACTGATGGGAGAGTATACCCCCGCCCTTTCAAGACGATTACACCCTCGATTACTATGAAAACACGATTTCTGTTCCCAGTGTGCTGACCACGGTCATTCTTCGGGACATAATTTATTCTTAACTATTTTTTCGACTTTATATCTGCTCCTAAAACTAATAAATTATTCTCAAAATAATTATTTATTGTTATATTTATTATGAAAAAAGGGGGGTTGCATAGGTATGGTTATAACCATTTAACCCAATCCTAAACAGATTAATATGACAATGAATATTTGTCACAAATTCGGTGCCGATATCTTCTTCCGTTCGACTGCAATCATAATCGTCTACCCACAGGTAGTCACACAACCATATAGGCATACAAACTTACCACTAAATCGAATCAGGACGTGGTTCTGAGCAAGTCTACATGTACTTTTTTTGTACCTACCCCTCCTCCTTTAATGGTTTACAAACGGTAACACAAACTGCATATCCTCTATTCATTCGGGGTATGATGGACCAAAACGAATTAACACAAACACGCATACTCTAACACACATTATTTTCTGAATTAAAAGTACTTTGTGATTATCTAACACGGCGGCTTCGAAAAGCTACGAACGTAAGCAATTTGGGCTTCCACAAGCAATTAGTGTGGAGGCGTATATTTCGTTGAAACTATATATGAATTATATATATATATATATATATATATATATATATATATATATATATATATATATATATATATATATATATATATATATATATATATATATATATATATATATATATATATATATATATATATATATATATATATATATATATATATATATATATATATATATATATATATATATATATATATATATATATATATATATATATATATATATATATATATATATATATATATATATATATATATATATATATATATATATATATATATATATATATATATATATATATATATATATATATATATATATATATATATATATATATATATATATATATATATATATATATATATATATATATATATATATATATATATATATATATATATATATATATATATATATATATATATATATATATATATATATATATATATATATATATATATATATATATATATATATATAT
Source organism: Physocephala rufipes (assembly GCA_963966595.1). NCBI lineage: Eukaryota > Metazoa > Arthropoda > Insecta > Diptera > Conopidae > Physocephala > Physocephala rufipes. The sequence goes on from OZ016503.1 coordinate 18,610,063, forward strand.
ATATATATATATATATATATATATATATATATATATATATATATATATATATATATATATATATATATATATATATATATATATATATATATATATATATATATATATATATATATATATATATATATATATATATATATATATATATATATATATATATATATATATATATATATATATATATATATATATATATATATATATATATATATATATATATATATATATATATATATATATATATATATATATATATATATATATATATATATATATATATATATATATATATATATATATATATATATATATATATATATATATATATATATATATATATATATATATATATATATATATATATATATATATATATATATATATATATATATATATATATATATATATATATATATATATATATATATATATATATATATATATATATATATATATATATATATATATATATATATATATATATATATATATATATATATATATATATATATATATATATATATATATATATATATATATATATATATATATATATATATATATATATATATATATATATATATATATATATATATATATATATATATATATATATATATATATATATATATATATATATATATATATATATATATATATATATATATATATATATATATATATATATATATATATATATATATATATATATATATATATATATATATATATATATATATATATATATATATATATATATATATATATATATATATATATATATATATATATATATATCTTGATAACATTCTGAGAGTTTGGAAATCGTTTACAAACTCAAGGAGCTCCTTTGTTAAAAACAATTCGTAAATTTTCGCTTTAGCAAAATTTTTTTTATTTACACCGCTAATAGTTACAAATTAATGATCATTATTTCCCTCCCCATCGAAATCCTTCAATAAAACGTCTGCATTTTGTGAGTCTAATAGTATACTACTAGAAATAACATATTTTTTCACTGTCGACGAAAACAAAAACTTTAATCTTTTGCAAATTTTTATGTTATTTTAACATGCAACTACTTTCTATTATAGTTATTTATTTACTGTGAGCGTGAGTGAAATGCGTGAACGTGAAATACGTGAACACTCTGGATACACTCAAGAATAGTTAGATAAAATGCGAGCATACATGCGCTTGTGACGCAAATGAGTTGATGAAGACATAAAGAATGGAAAAAAATAAAAAATAAGGATGGGAAAATGAAGGTTTACTTGGTTGACCTTTTTTAATACACACAGACGTATACTTCTATTTTTGTTCGGAAGACAAAATGATCTTAATTGTCCAATTTCAGAATCTAAAAAAATTATTAACCTCAGGAGTTGAATTCTAGTAGTTAAAAATTTTTATTGTTCATTTCATAAACCAAGAAAATTGTTCCCTCATTCGCCTAATGATTCTTAAAGCAGGGTTGGCTTTTTAACTGGTCTGTTAATGATTAGTAAACCAAAGACTCAGATTAGTAAGGTAAGATTAGTAAGGCAATACTCAAAAAATCAGTATGTGCATATAATTATGAATGTCCTTAAGTTAAGGGTTTTAAAAAGCCATTTTATCATCAATTTCCCACCATATTTTTCTGAATTATTTAATTCAATGTTGTTTTTATGATATCTTCAAAAATGAATATTAGTGGTAGTAGTTTCAGAGTAATAGCTTATAAATAATATTTATACAGTTTCCGTTATGGAAGTGGTTTATGTAAGAAATTTCATGTTTCCGATGTTTCATCGAAAAAACAAAAACCAGTAACGGATGGAAGCCATTATGATATTGTGTCTTTTGTGCCATATATCCACTAATTTTTCAGGAATACATTTAGAATCATAAAGCCTCGTAATGACAAAACCCTTAAATAATAACAAGCTTATAAATAAGAGAATTTTTTATGTAAAAAGTTGTTAAGATTATGCAAATTTATTAACGATATACTAAGTTGTTGCAAAAACTATTCGTGTTGCAATGTATCAAACGACCATATATGCAAAATATGAAAATAAGAAATATTAAAAAATCATTTTTTATATTTCTTTTTTTTGCGCATTTTTAATATTTCTTGATAAATTTTAAAATCAAATTCGATGTTTTGAAAATATTTTTTTTAAATCAAGTGTGTATAATTTTTTTAGTTTCCTTTTTCGGATTGGACGTGGCTGTTTAATTCACGCTTTAATCTCCATTGTCATCCAGGTCTAAACTGTGGTCTACATCTTAAGTCTCGGCTAACCGGGAAGCATATTTGAAAACTTGTTTTTGAAAAGTGCAATTTATTTTAGCTTCCGGTAGTTAGCTTCCGGTTTATATAGTACTGTCGCACAATTCTAAGCAGTTGTTCAAATTTTGAGACCCCAGCTCACCAGGATGCTTGTTAAAAATAGATTTCAAAAGCGAACATTTTTAAAGGTGGCGATTTGTTTCTCAAAGTTAGTGATTGGTTTGTCTTTCATATTTGATTGTCCTCCACCTCTTACATGAGGTTTAAATTTCGTATTTTCAGTTTTGCCGGAAAGCCAGTTCAAAATCTATTTCAAAATTTTCGCCGACACTTCGAAACGGCTAATTTTATTATTCAAAAGTGGGCGCGGATGATTAGTTTATGATTGTCTTGCATTATCATCCAGTTCCAAGCTATGATATAAATTTTAAATCTCTAGCTCATCGGGAATTTGCTTTAATATCAATTTCTAATTTAATAATTTATTTCTAATTTACACAAGCAGTGCAAATTCATAGTTTAATCCTAAAAATAAGTTAGCTGTGTACGTACAATCGTGATTTTGACATAGACACAGACAGAGAAATACGTACAGATTCAGACAGACGGACGGACATGGCTAAATCGACTCAAGAGCTATTCTGAGCAGAATATATATACTTTCCTATTTCTTGCACCCCTTCTTTAATACATTCTAATCGGGAGAAATCTGTGAATATGCTTATCCGTTCAGGTGTGGGATATAAAAATGAAAAAGGCTGCCCATAGATTTTACAAAAATTACAAAACTTTAATTTTTTTCCACAGAACATTGTACACCTGTAGGGACACTTAGACTATTACTATTACTGTAAAATGAAAAGTTTGTAAATAAAAATTTTTGAGAAATCATTACTAATAGTGTCTAATCTGGTTTTGGAAAACTAATAAGAAATAAATTTTATTATTGATTTAGGTTTTGAAGGTTTTCCAAAATTGGTTACTGCCTAACAAAATTTAACCACAAGCAGAAATATTGCTAATTGGGATGAAAAGCCTATTTCAGACAAAAGTGTAATGGCAATATAATAGCTCAGAAAAGGCTGTTTCTCACAGTCATGCAAGTTTTCTTGTGCAGAGATAAACTTACGCTGCGCGACTAGGTTGGTTGCGCGTGCATACGTAATTTTGAATTGGATGTACGTTCGTAATTGGATGGTGTATTGATTACTGTTTATTAATTATGAAGCGAGCGACATTCGAGAAAATTTAGGGAGAAATATTTCAAAGCAATTTTTCTAGTATTCGAAAGAGTACCGCAGGAATGAAAAAGATAACATCGGATGATTGTTAGATTTTTATCCACAGGGTGTCCTTTCGGATATTAAAGAACCTTTTTTGAACTACTTTTTAATCAATTTGCTGGAATGGTATTTGCTTCCTAATCAATATATTCCGATACTTACTCACGTATAAGAAATCTTTTTAGACTATGTTTCCATATTATGGCCAACAGGAATTATGAGACGTGATATTTCTTAAAATTACAATTCTTAGAACTCTGCAAATTAGAACTTGATTTCAAAATCGTGACCGCCGATAGCTAATGCTGGCGAAAAGGCTTACACGGAATCACATATTTGGAAAAATTCTACATACTGTCTTGTTAAAAACTCTGTTGGTGTTAATGTAAAAAGTTAATCTACGAAAAAATTTAGTAATAAATACCTTGCGGAAATAAAGACCTTGCGTATCATTAAAATCCTTGGGTATAGCTTCATAGCGACATTAGTGCCGACTTTTTCCGAGTCTAGTAAAATGCATGTGCACTCGAGGAACACGTCAACGAACTAGTCCAGCGTTTTTCAGTTTTCTATATTTTTCGTGGCTCGCACAATATGCAAAAAAAACACACCGGGAAGGAGTAGGATTAGACAGAAAAATTTATACCAGCTTCAAAATGCATGCGTGATACTGCGACTTCGATAATTTATAATACCAAACAGCTAAGAAGGGAGGGAACATTCATGCTAAATTTGATGAGAGTGACTCCTGTGCTGCTAGGATCGTCATTACTCCAGGCCAATTTACTCCAGTCGACTAAATCGAATCAAAGGCTGAACTTAGGCCGGATTATTTATGCGTCATTTAATGCCTTAAAGCCATGCGATCTTGATATACATGGTTATCTAGTACAAGTCTATATTTGAATATATTGTGATGAGCTGATCTCAGAAGAAATGTTTGTTATAAAAAGCTTTGGTACTGATGGTAGGTCATTGACTTTAAAATTTTCATATCCCGCTTTTCACAATTTTCAATTTGTTTTGTCACGGATGAGGTATAAAAGGTAATTTAATTTCTCAAATGTCAAATGTTATAAAATATCCGTGAGTTCGTTGTCTTGTATTTTAGAATTATATTATATTTTGTATCGTTGAGGGCTAAAGCCGAACAAACTCTTTCACAAAATTTGCTAGATTATCTTGGGGTAAAAATTTAATCCACATGATTTAATACTAAAATAAAGATTTTAACCCTAAAAATAGGTCACATGAATTACCACAAACAATGTATCACAACTAACTTTTATTGTAAGATCCAATTATAAGTTACTTCAATACATAAATTGACTTCCTAGGGTATTACAAAAATTTAAAATGTTGATCACAGTTTCAGACCTAACTGAGAAATTGATTTGCAATTGAATTCATAAAATAATTGCACATCAATTAATAAAGAAATCGCAAACAAAATTAAAGCAATCTTAAAATTGGTTAATGTAATAAACAATGAATAAAGGACCAATGAACCAATCATATTATTTCATAAAATTATTTACATCTTTTTCTTTGCGTTGGAAATTTTTTTACAAAAAGTTATACCAGGTCCCATGTCTGGTATTTTTTGTACTGACTTACAGCAGACTTATTTCTGTGTTCGTTCTAAAGCTCAATTAAACCTGAAAATAATTTCACATACAATACGTTTCATAAGCATTACATTTCTTATCTTCTTCCTATTAAAATCATATAAAGCCACACAAAATGAACCAAAATAATCCTTAACTAGTAAGAACGTTATATTCGGCCTGGCCGAGGCTTATATATCCTATTCCCGAATCTCTTGATAACAACGTTCAAATAAAATGTCGGCGGCTTATTTAAACATATTATATATTTATATTTAAATTATTATATTTACATTTATAACCAGCCTGTGATGGCAGAGAACATTCTTACCAAATTTCATGCTTTATTTGTTCTTTTCAACGCAAATTTTTTTATGTTTTCTGATTTCACCCATTCTCAACACCACCCATCCTATGATAACAGGGAATATTTGTGCCGAATTTCATGTCAATATCTCTATTTTTATGCCTGTACTCTTGTGTGAATTTTGTCTATAGTGGGCGGACCACACCCACTTTTTGGATTATATTTTCAAATGAGGTAATGAGTAATGAGGTAAGTTCGTACTCGGAGCTGAGAAATTAAAACGATTCTAAAGCGATCTAAACGCGATTTAATTCACATTAAATACCAGAAGTGCGCGTGAAGGTTGTCCGATTTCCTATCGTCACACGACCTATTGTCACACGAAACAACCATACCAAATTTTATGATCATAGCCTCATTCGTTCTCTTGTAATCGTGATTTCCACAGACAGACAGACGGACGGACGGCTAAATCGACTCAGGAGACCATTCTGAGCCAGAATATATATACTTTTCTATATCTATTGTAGCTCCTTCACTGCGTTACAGACTTAGTATCAACGTTAATATATTCTATTTCCCTTTTTTAAAGGGAAATATATTTCCCTTTTTTAAAGGGAGATATAAAAACTTCTAACCAACTCATTTGTAAATTCTTAATAGCATCTCGTTTGCAGTTTTTGTTTAATTAATTAATTAATTTTATCTTATTTGCAATTAACAGATTCTAATTTGACGAAATCAGCTTTAATTCATTGGCAACACTCCAATCTCAAAAATTATATAAAAACAGCGATAGAAAAGTTATTATCATCGGTTTTAAAGAATAAAAGTTGAAAAAACACAAATAGATTAAAAGCAGAGTCAGCTAGTTTCGGCAGTTTTGTAATCGGGATGTAATTATTCACTTGTTTCCTAAATACCAATCATGAGATAAAAACTATTTATCCACTTAGCTATTTGCTAAGTGATGTAAATTACTCCAATCATCACAATTTTTCGAGCCTCCCTTTAATTTAAACATCTTAAAAGTCACATTGTTAGTTTTATAGGGCGCTTTTTATCACAAATCGAACTTTTGATAGGGACAACTGTCAATACGAGCAACTGTCGTTGTGATTGCTCTTGTCGATAACTATTCATTCAATAACTAATTCATTTATTAGATTAATTTAAAACAATTAATTCATTCAATAACTAAGCCAAAACGTAGGCCTTATAGTAATACAATAGTAAATAACAATAGTAAAGGCTATTGAATACAATTACGTAAAAAATACAAAATTTTGTAAAAACCAAGCACTTCGAAGAAGTTCATTCTGTGCAAATTACGATATGTAGAAGGGTAAACGATGGAAATCATGTCGCCTTGAAGAACATCGGGGAACGAAAATATGAATGTCGTTCAATAGAGGCGCAGAGACTGTGACGCCATATAGTAGTTTCAATATAAAGGTGGAATTCAGCATTATCCTCTGATTAGTCAAAGACGGAAAATTTATGAGTTTTAACCTGGACTCGTATGATGGCAATCTCAAATTGGAACCCCATCTCAGGTTGCGGAGACAGAAAAGTAAAACCTGTTTTTTACCGATTCTATTAACGCAATGTAGCGGCCAATTTTTGGGCTCCAAACCGGCGAAGCATACTCCAAAATGGGCCGCACTAACGATATATATATATATATATATATATATATATATATATATATATATATATATATATATATATATATATATATATATATATATATATATATATATATATATATATATATATATATATATATATATATATATATATATATATATATATATATATATATATATATATATATATATATATATATATATATATATATATATATATATATATATATATATATATATATATATATATATATATATATATATATATATATATATATATATATATATATATATATATATATATATATATATATATATATATATATATATATATATATATATATATATATATATATATATATATATATATATATATATATATATATATATATATATATATATATATATATATATATATATATATATATATATATATATATATATATATATATATATATATATATATATATATATATATATATATATATATATATATATATATATATATATATATATATATATATATATATATATATATATATATATATATATATATATATATATATATATATATATATATATATATATATATATATATATATATATATATATATATATATATATATATATATATATATATATATATATATATATATATATATATATATATATATATATATATATATATATATATATATATATATATATATATATATATATATATATATATATATATATATATATATATATATATATATATATATATATATATATATATATATATATATATATATATATATATATATATATATATATATATATATATATATATATATATATATATATATATATATATATATATATATATATATATATATATATATATATATATATATATATATATATATATATATATATATATATATATATATATATATATATATATATATATATATATATATATATATATATATATATATATATATATATATATATATATATATATATATATATATATATATATATATATATATATATATATATATATATATATATATATATATATATATATATATATATATATATATATATATATATATATATATATATATATATATATATATATATATATATATATATATATATATATATATATATATATATATATATATATATATATATATATATATATATATATATATATATATATATATATATATATATATATATATATATATATATATATATATATATATATATATATATATATATATATATATATAATGTTTCTGTAATATATGGATCGTCGAACTCTTTCGACCAGCGTTTTATAAAATCCAAGACGCTGCTAGTCTTACTTGTAATATGAATTGCAATTTGCAATCGAATATAACACCAAGGTCTTCAACTGTTTCGGTAACACTCAGCCCTGGGCGATGGATAACATAATTTGCAATGCCACGTTAATTATCAATCAGACATTTATTTCCAGATTTATGCAGCGGTATATTAAAAGACGGTTTCCAAGTCGGAGGAAAATATCCCGAACACAATAAGCAATCAAAAAAGAGTATAATTGGTGTCACTAACTCATCCGCACAAAATTTTAAAACACACGACGGAATATGATCTGGATCAGGTTTGAAGCTGCATTTTAAATCTTCAAAAACTTTAAGAACTGTCGATTCATTGATTATGGGATGATAGATAGAACAATTGTTCATATTATACGGATAATTTGAGCCCAAATATGTTGACTTTGAGTACGTCGACAAAAAACTCTCCAAACAAATTGCAAATACTCAAAATTTAATCCGACTCAATTTTGCAAAGCTTCATAACAGCTGGAAATGCATTACACTTCTATTTCGAGTTAACAAAGTCCCAAAAAATCTAGGATTACGCAACAAGGAAGACTTCATTTTTCCCAAGATAGGTCATATAAGATTGCCTACAAAGGCATGTTGAAATACCCAAGGAAGGCATGTTGAAAAACCCAAGAACAATCAGGTTATCAGTATTCGACAGTTTATCTCATAAACTTTCAATACAGCTTGTAATATGTCAGGTTACTAGAATTCGGAGGAATATATGGATAAGTAATATAGAAGCAGCACCCTTCCGTTTTCACAAAAATGCACCAAAAGTCGATTACATCATCCACTAAAAGTTGTACCTCACGCAAAACCTAAGAAGACTTCACCGCAATCAAAGCTCCTCCACCTGTGGATAAATTAGTCAGATAAAAGTCCCTGTCCTTTCGGTAGATAGTGCATTCCGATGATAAAATTTCTAAATTTAGAGTATCAGGTTTAAGCTACGTTTCAGTAAGCACCATTAAATCGAAATCAAGGCCAACTGAATTAACACGCAAATTAGTTAGCTTAGTAAGCCTCGAGCAATTTGGTACAAAGTAGATATACTAAAAACTGAAAAGTAATATCAATCGCGGGCGCGATGAGCAGGTGCGTAGGCGGGAGCAGATGAAGGACTAATTAGTTTTTTGAAGCACGATTTTTTCTCGGCCTATAAACAAATGCTTTCATGAATGAAAGCATTCTTCGGCCAGAAACTCGAATTCAAAACACGGTGAAATAAATGCTCAGGTAGGTTCACATTGAAAGAAGATTACGATTTTTTTTCGACCTTTCGAAGAGCTTCGGCTTCGGCACATAATGGAGACTTCTCTCGCTCTTCCTCCGAATCTCAATGACGTATGTTGTGTAACTTTCATAAGAATCATATATCGTATAGCCCTAAAGCAGAATAATATGTGTATTAAATTTCAAATTATTTTTATGATTAATATATTTCCATAAAATGTTATCAATAAATTTTTATGAAAAATACATTATAATTTTATTTATTTTATTTATTTATTTATTTAAATTCCTCGTGAGTGCAAGTACTATTATTAAATTAGCATAGTAGTGTTATTAAATTATATTATATTAAATAATGTATTATTAAAATATAGTAAATATAAATAATAGTATTGTTAAATTATATTATTGGATTATATATATGTATATATATTTATATTATATATTTGAAGATAAAGTTTCATAACTGTAATTACCGGCTCGGATATTAGCATACCACAAAAATGGCCACGCCCATTAATTACTAGGGTCAAACTACGAATCCATGATACGAATTTAAGGCGTATGAGTATGTAAGTGTTCTTACTTATTTCATTTAATTTCCAAATTAATAATTGATATCAAAACGAAAATAATAAGATAAATTTATTAGCAAACTGACCAATAATTTAATTCCGTAACATCTTTAAAGAGCAATTTTTATACTAAACCAAATCCAATTCACACTTAAAGAATTTGTGTCATGAGACAATATTTTTGAGATAGGAAATGAGAGGGAGAGAGCGTGAGAGAGGACAAAAAGGGAAATATCGATCTTCTACTGCTTCTAAGATGATTTTTGCAAAGGTAGGGGAGGGGGTACTTGTTGTTATTGATCCGTTGTTCGCCATTAATTAGTGGTACTTTTCTTATTGAAGTTTTTGCTGTATCAAATATACTAAGGGTTCACGTTCAGTATTCTTGAATTGTGATAAGTACGTGGGTTTATTGATGAAATGTGAAATGTGATTAATACGGTTATTTCACCCTGTCTTTAGTTTCTACGCATATTCCTATGAAGTTCCAAAAACCTAATGCTTTCTAGCTCCTACGCAGTTCATGTCAAGTTGACCGAAAGCACGGTAATACTCCAACCGCGACAGTTAGATGGCATCTGTACCAGTAATCCTCACTTATACTAATATCATAAACACCCAGCAACTTTACCGTCAGACTCTTCTTGCAGTAATGAAAAAAGATATCGGAAATGCGGTGTCACAAAGGCTGGGTCGGCAGCTAAAGGCCACAATTTTAGTATTCCACAATTTTGGTAAAAGTTTATTTGTTCTAATGAAGTCAAAATAATTGATAAATATGATAAGCAACAAAATGTGTTTTTCACTCAAGGCAATGGTTTACTTATCTACGTCATCATCGCTTCCCATGCCTTCAATTGTACAACATTTTTTCCGATGCCAACTTCAAACTGAATTGCATGCCCAGATAATCCATAAATTGGATTTAGATTGTTGATCTATGCATAAAGAACAATAACAGTTGCACCGACGGACGGATATCACCCACCCTAATTCATTATTTTAATTTAATTTATCTCAAGATTAAATAACTTGAAAAGGAGGATAACTTTGGCAGTGAAGTGAAGCCAAGATTCATAGCTCCATTAATAAAAATAGCAGCCCTTGTACCACGGAAGCACCTGCAAAACCACAAAAAAAAACTACTGATCCAAAAATAATTAGTTGTTATTGGACACCGTGGGCTTAACGATGCAACAATATGAGGATGAAGGTTCTTTTTGAGGAAACACAAAAAACCACAGCAGGTAACGAACTGACCCGACGGTGACCTCATAAAGAATATTTAAAATTAATTTAACATTAATTTAACACTGTCTACTCTATTCCTAATTAAACATAATACATTAAAAAACAAATTTCAGTAGTCTCTCAGAGAATAATAAAAAATATTTTTTACCTAAAAATAGTAAAATAAAGAGTACTCAAATAAGCAAGATTATGAAACCGAGTCTACAAATAGATAAAATGAAAATGCATGTGCAAGCTGGTAGTCGAAAAACCCTTACTTAAAGCCTATAGCATTTTTCAAAGTGTACAATTTGTGCATACGCTAAAGCCACATTTTTATATGTGTCTTTAGGAGCCCATTGGAGTTTCGCTCTAGATGGGCGTTAAAAAATTTCCCTATACAATTACATAGAATATAATACAAATCAAATTGATAATAGAAATCATATCATATTAAACATAAATCATATATAAATAGCATAAAATATACAAATATTATAATATTATAATCTGCAAAATATAATTTTATTTTTACAATATTATAATATCATATAAATTATAATATATAGTATCATTACCATCATCGTTAACAAATATACAGCCTTGTTCTGCATTCCGATTTAATCGGAATCGGATTTTATTCCGATACTTTTTTGTCGGTGGTGTTCTGTATTCCGATTCCGATTTTCGAATCCGACATTTTCATTTTGATCGGAATTGAGGTGTTCTGCATTCCGAATTATCGAAATTTTATGTCGGAAACAATCCGAACAGTTGTTTGTAAGTGAAATTGACAATTCATATAAAACTCAATTTGTAAAATAAATATTCGTCATCATGCGGCTTCTTTATTTCAATGTGCGTACCATCTATACAACCAACAACACCGGGAATATGAAAATTATCGTAAAAATATCTCTTCGAGTTTATTTTCTCTTCGGTGGTACTATTTAATTTTATCCATTCTGGACAAAGAAGGCGTTCCATATGATGCAAGGTAGTTTTTAATATCTTGGATACGGTGGTCCTGCCTAGGGCAACATTTATATCCTTGCCCACCGCAATTGGTAAATACCACGTTGGTATCCACCTTCTGCCAGAAAACGCAATGTTGCCGCCAGTTGTAGAACTGGGGGAATTGACGATACCCTCACATGATTCCATATTTTAGTCAACACTACGTCAAACGCTACTTTATTTAAGCGATATTGAGCCACAAATCTAAAAATAATAAAAAATATCAAATTTGGGTTTTCGCATTTAAATATTGCATATACAATGAATCCGCCATCTCCATGGGGTTGCTATAGTCTCTCAAAATCTTTCGATTGATTCGTTCTAGGTTATTTCTCTGCATATTAACAACTAATGCACCAAAAATTACTCCACTCATATTAGTTTTATTTTTTTATTAATTTGAGAGCACCTTAAAGCCGTGTGTCCACTAGCAAGTCGCTTGCGGAAGAACTTCTGCAAGTATTTGCTGAAGTGTTTCCACTTAAACCGAAACTTGCGGAAGTCTGCTTCCAGAAGTAGTTTGTAGAAGTTATCACGACGAACTTGCTGCAAGAAATTGCAGACGTGTTTCCACACAATGTGAGTACAGCTTGCAGTAGTTTGCTTCTTTTACGAATGACAGTATAAAAATGTCTTGTGGCAAAATAAGATTGGCAGCTGCCATCGCAGCATATTTAATTAAAAAGAAACAATTTTAAAAAAAGACAAAAAGAAGTGTTTGGGTGAGAAATTGGGTGCTGCGGCGCGTAGATTTAAGTTTCCAAAATACATTACTTGAAGAATTACGGACCGAAGACTCCATGCAGGTGAAAAATTTTCTGAGAATGTCTAATGATGATTTTGAATACATTTTATCCTTAATTCAAACAAGTATTCAAAAGCAGGATACTAAAATGAGATCGGCTATACCTCCCAAAGACCGGCTTTTAGCTACTCTTCGATTTTTGGCAACAGAAAAAAAACAAATTTAAAAAAAAATTAATTAAAAAAAATTAAAAATTAATTAAATAATTAATTAATTAATTTAATTTATTTAAACAACAAATTTTTTTTCATACCCGACTTCTGCAAGTATTCAAAACACTTGTAGTTCACAGCAAGTCGTTCAAGTTACTTCCAGCAAGCAACAAATACTTGTTTCCACATAATTGCTGCAAGTAACTTCTGCAAGCCTTAACTTCTGGAAGTCGACTTCTAATACGTGTTTACACGACAAAAACTTTTGGAAGTCACTTCTGGAAGCAACTTCCACAAGAAAACTTGCTAGTGGACACACGGCTTAAGACCAAATCAGCAACAACACAAAATTAGAACCACAAATTAATCAATATCAGAGCAATAAAATTTATTTACAAATAACTGACGTATAAGTTCGAATCGGAATTGTATTCCGTTCGAACATTTAAATTTCGATCCGATTTCAGAACACCTTTTGAAAAATGAGTCGGAATTCAAATTCGATTTCAAATCAATTCCGTTCGGAATGCAGAACAAGGCTGATAGATGTTCTTCTAATAGGATTTGAAATTCTCTGTAGTCACATTTACTGGCTAAAATCCAAGGGACTAATGCAGATGTACAGTTTAGTTTATTATTAACGTAGATGCCAGGTAAGGTATTATGAACTCAAAGTACAAATTCTGAAAACTTCCAAAGTTCAAAATCCCAAAAAAGTTGGTGTTGGTGTGAACCCGGCTGTAATCTTACTCGTTAAGGAAAAAACCCGACAGATTAGTGTGTGGTTAACGTTACTGGTGTGTAACGTTAAGCGGATGACATTTTATTATAGATAAAATTTCGTGAATTTGTAAAATTTGTTCTCAATGTTCAAAACGATTGCTGGATGAGAATCAAATAGTGATCATCCAAGGATGATACATTGTGAAAACCAACAGGAAATGAAAGAAAATTTCTGCAAGATCATAGCAAATATTTCGTTAGCCAAATGTCGGAAACTTTATATGAATTTAGCAATCGGCAAAATGTTAGCAAATTGCTGATGTTTTTATTTTCTTTCTAAAAAGTGGTAATTTTAAATACCTTTAGAATGCTAAAGACATATTAAAAGGTCTGAATGCGATCGAAAGATAGAGACTTTTGCTATTATATTTAGAAAATGGTTGTTGTGTGGTTGTTGTTATCTACAGCTCTTATTTTGACAAACTATAAAAAATGAATCTTTTTGATCCTGGACAAATAATCAGAATGTATATAATTAACCTCCCTAACTCTGACTTGTTTTTTCTAAAGAAAAGAATTATTATCCAATATAGACTTAAGTAATTTACCCAATTTCTATCACGTTTATAAATTCCAAGGACTTATATGAGAAACGGCAGCTCTCTAGTATGAGAATGAAAGAATGAATGAAATATGAGAATGAAAACTGAATTGGAAAGTATCTCGCCATATTGAAATTATACACTACTTTCTTGGAATGTATTGCATTGAAGTATTATCAATTTACGACCGGAAATGTACTTGTGCAGTATTCAAAAAAGCCACGTCATAAAGACATAAAGACATAAAGACATAAATCATGAATAAAAACAGTAGAAAATATGAAGAACGCGCTACTGCTACCACCACATCTCCTTTTAATGTGTATATTTCTCTTTTCTTAAGTAACTTCAACTGCTGCTTTCTATCCTACCTACTGGAAATTATGAAAGCAATTCATCTTTATCCTTTCCTAATCAAAATTTTTCTCAATATCGCTCATTCATAACCAAGCGCACACATGTGTCTGACACGTACTCATCTAACTATTTAAAATTTTAATTAAAATATATCGTAAATAGATATCCTTGTTTGTGTGTCATACTTCTCCATTATAGTCCATACTATATGATGTGGTCTTTACTATGGCTTTGCTAATGACAAGTATTATTATTATTATTATTATTATTATTATTATTATTATTATTGCTGCTGTTGCTTCTGATAGTATATTCTCATTTGGTAATTATTTAATTAAAATTATTAGGTTTTCATGAGTGTGGTTCAGGCACAAACTCACGGGGTGCACGTGCTCTCTTTATCACACGCTCTTTTTATTATTATGTTTTCCTTTTCTTGGTTAATTTGTATCAACTAACTCATCGTCAACAGAAGCCTTCTTGAAGTACTCCACGCATGGTATAGTAAACCATAACCATGGTGTAAAAGCCATATTTGTAATATTGGGTGTGCCGCGGACACTTTTTGGTGGATTTATATTTCCCTATCGTGCCAGCTCAGACACAAAATGTCAGCTTTAAAATTCCAATAGATCTTAAAAAAATGGGGCTCTGCGATTATATTTCATAAGAATCCGGTATGATGACGGGTCAATTTCTCTCATTTTCAATTCCAAACAAGCTACAATAACAACATATACCCGTGCTACGTTTCGTGTAATAACTCTACTTAATTTCCTGTAATGCCTTTTTCTTTGTAATTATGGTTCTGGTAGGCAGACCGCTTCCATTTTCCCCAGAATAATATAATATTCATGGTTGAGTTCGGGATGAAATTTTGTCATCATATTTCGCCTATAAACGCTCAAAATTAACTACACATGTACTATATTAATAATTGGGTATCAGAAGTGTGCGTGGTTCTAATGCGATTTCCCTATTTGTGTCAAACTTTAGGAGAATATCACTTTTCGTCCTCCTACAATCGTGATAACTTTCCACAGAGAGATAGATAGACAAAGAAACAGACAAACAGAGAGAAGGGCAGGCAGACCGATAGAAAGATGACAGACGGATAGAACTGTATTGACTCAGGAATTGATTCTGTGCCAGACTATGTATACTTTTTTAAACTTGCCGCGCATAATTTCATGCGTTACAAATGGAGGATAAACTTAGTATACCCTAATCCTCAGGATGTAGGTTTATAAAACTGTGAAAAAAAACTGGATGTGTGCATTTAGAAGCGTATTAGGGAGAGCGAGAGGAGAAATTAAGAGAACTCTCTCTCTCTCTTAGATAACAAAACAAAAGACTGTGTTTTCATACGTGTGTGTGTGTGGAGGGAAGCGTCATTGAATTGCTCTGGTTGAACTCAGTCGTATAGCGGCTCTAATGTAGCAACAATTCTCAGCTGTTAAAATTACATTGGCTTTAATAGCAAAAGAGAAAGGAATTCCTTTTCATCGCTACGTTTTCCACTGTCTTTGGCGGTTTGTGGTCGACTGAATTTTCATTTCACGACGGCAGGTTGTTGCGGTAAATTATCCTTCTTTTTCTTTCATTGTGTTTATTTACGTATTTTTACCATGTCACTAATTTGCAATGCACCCATTGCTAATTTTTCTTCCACGTTTCGCCTCTTCCCTAAAGTTTCACGTTATGCTGCCTTTTGACAACTAGTATCTACAGCTATCATTTCCCTTTAGCTTTTCATTAGATTACGATTTAATTGCTACAGTTTAACAGCTCTCATCAGATGCAAGTACATCTGGCCGCTATAACCGTGTTCATCCAGGCTCTTCTTTCTTCCATGAGAAATCCTTTCAATGAAGAGAAGAAGAACAACAAAAGGCGGTCATTTAATCCAGCAAAATCAGCAATCATTGAGAATCACGAACGTGGTCTCATCAACATGCTTGCTACAAAATATTACAAAGATAATAAAGAGTTAAGACCTGGCTTCCGTTATAGATATTCCTCGTACTGCGGATACATATCCTTTGCCCTTTTTAACAATTACCAAATAAAAGTTCATGCTTTATAGTGTCCACTAGTCCAAAGGAAGATGAGGGTCATTTCCGTTATACTCAATTTTTTTTGGCATAACAATTACGTCAACCAAAACGCAATCCTGTTGCATTCTAAAAAGCTTTCGATAAAAGATAGGAAACACTAAAGCGAGGTTAAAAGAGGACAAAATGTGCAACGATTATCAAAGCATTTCTGGCCGCCCTTCTTTTATCCTTTACCTTGTTATGATTGTTTTTAAAATAAAATTCGATGTTTGACGAACGATTCGAACTTCTTCGAAATTCGAACTTTTTTAAAGGCGACTTAAAGTCTCTTACCATAACTTGTATGTATATGTGTGTTAATTTTAAGCACTTCATTGGAAAATTTTAATTCCGGGACTATAGTTTGTGTGGAAATTAGGTTGTTGTTTATTTGAAAGTAATGTATATGTTTTGAAACTTGTTTAAAAGATTTATCAAATTTACCCAAAACACAAACTACATTAACACACTCGTACTTTATACAAATTGCAAACTTTCAAAAAGATCTCCAAATTACAAAGACACGCTTGAACCATTTTCAAAATAAATGGCTTACATTTAAAATGAAATCGTGACGAAACCTTCAATTCATGTTTTCGCTTCAATAAAATATATGCACTCAAAATAGAGAAAACTCATCGTGGAGAATCATGTTAGGCACTTATGCTACAGACTCATGACCAAAAATGAAATTAGCAGAAGCCATAAAGTAAAAAAAGATCGTCAGCATTTTTAAAGAAGGAGAATACGGTTGAACAGTTTTATGCTATTATTTACCGAAAGGCATACGTTCAAATCATTCATCTGTTTTCTATTATATATCTCGAAATCCCGAAAATTGAATAATAACTTAATAACTTCGTGTTTAAATTATTTAATAATCTTATATAATTTAATCGTAAAAATGGACATTACTTAATAGTCTCTTATAATATATAATCAAATATATATTTTATTCACGTACGACAACTTATTTGTTAAATGCGATAACTTAACTTCTCTACCTAAGTGTGAGGGTAAATACTTAAAGTGTAAGTAATAAATATTTTAATTAATATTTCCCAAGGCAGTATGATGTTACCACTTTCCAAACTAAATTCTCTGTTTTTACCGCTTTGACTTCCAAAACTGTCTTTATTAAATTCAAAGCGGAAATGTATTTGTTATACCCTGAGCATATATTTTTGATATGCCATCAACCCTTTGCTGTCAAAGAGAGAAGGCTACTCCAAAAAGATATTATATTTTTCATAATTCTATAATCAGCAACTGGATTTAAAAGAACGCATGTAAAAGAATTCAAGATAATAGGAAAAGGAATTTTATTCTTTGAATAATGTGAAAAAAATTCTTTATTTTATTATTATTTATCTATTATCTTTTTCACTTTTTACTTAATTTATCTTCCATGCCATCGACTTTTTAGGCCCACAAATATTTTTTCATCCATATTTAATGATTAAGAAATAAATGTTAAAAAAATTATAGAAAGATTAAGGAACATTAATAGTTAAATTTATAAGAAATGTTATTTTTTAAAAATATTTCTATGGAAACACTTCGGTGTTACATCAATGTCAAGATTAGACTTCATATAATATCACAAAGGATTGATTTTTAAAAGAAAATTATGCTGTCATGCAGCTCTTATATCATCTTTTTAGGTAGTAATATATTAAAATTTTGGTAGTTAAAGCTACCAAAGCTGATGAAAAATTAAAAACTCTAAACCTTACTCAACGTAAGGCCAATCTATATTGCTTATCGTCACTTTTGTAAGCATTTAACGTCTTTTATTTTAAAAATTATTTGTTTGTGAACATTCCTCGATTGTGAACAGAATTTTAATTTTAAATGTGCGAGACTCTACCAAAACAACCAAAGCAATAGAAGTCACACAAACTAAACAAAACCAAAACAAAAGATGTCATTGCCAGGTAATGTAAAATTTCAATTTCGCATGTCTGAATAAGCAAAGTGCATGCAATTCTGTTAGCCCATTTCAGAAATGCAATTTTTACGAGACCATTCCATCAGACGATAAATTGTTATATATAAAATATTGGTGATATTCTGCCACGGTTTTACCTACGCTCTTGCTTTTTGCAAATTAACCAGCCAAAAACACATCTTACAAAACATTCAAGTGGGAAGAACATAGAGACAAGTAATTTTTTATTCTTAACGTTTTCCTGACAATCAAATTATTCTTTCATTTCTTCCTCTCCCGTTGTAACAACACAGACGTCGTTTACTTACGGCAAATTCTTTTTCGTCTTACTCGTCCTTTTAAATCAACTGGACACTTCACCAATTCTAATTCTCAATTACATTGTTATTTTGGATCCAACTCCTTTCAATTTTCTTTCAAAATTTTCATTCTCATTGCTCTCTTTATTTTAAAATTTTTGTTAGTTTTGATTTTGAAAAAACTTTCACCGATCTGTTGCGTGTCAATCGCGCGACGGAAGTGGCTATCAATTATCTTTAACGAATATTATTCACAAAACTCGCTACGATGCACGTACGTGTTGCTTTACCGTCAACATTCAACTGGCCCGATTCAAATGCAGAGCCAGACGCCTTTGGTGCCTAATTATTGCATGGAATTTCATGCCTACAGTTCTGTGATATGTATCTATTTATGTATCCGTAGCTACTACTCAGCCTCAACATTGCAAAGCTTTACTTTTCATATAAATCGGTCACAAGATAAAGATAGAGAAGAGAGTATGAATTCTGTGAGCACGATAAAATAAAAGCTTGAAAGGGAATTGCTTTTTATGAAATGAGTAACATCCGCATTTATCATCCTTTAAAGAATCTCTTCTGTTTTGGGAAATTTTGTTGTAGGCCTTCACTGGCCATAACTTTTGCAATTTATATTTATTGGGAAAT
>OZ016503.1:18635244-18644479 GCA_963966595.1 Physocephala rufipes
AAAAAATATTTTAGCTGGGAATAAAAATTATAAGTGAAACAAAATACGTAATATAAAATGGGAAAACGGTGGATATATAATTTAACAAAAGAAAAACTTCAAGAAATTGCGCGGGAATTCGGTATAGAGCCCACTGGTACCGTCGACGAATTACGCAAGTTACTCTCCGGGTTTATAGATTCATCTGACCCTATCGGAGGTCGTGATGATCCCGCTGCGCGAGTTAGAAGAAGAGTGGAGTCGAAGTGTTTCACCCAGTGCTAAAATCCTAACATCGTCAACCTCACAAGGAGCCGTTGCTAAAATGCCCGAGCAACAGAAGCTCATGGAATATCGGAGTACGAAACCGAGTGAATCAAGTTCCGCGACTACAGGTGCAACAGAGCAGCAGATTGGGAGCGAGAACACATTCGTGAGAACATCCGTTATCCAGAAGTGATGGACAAGGTGCGCAAGTGGTCCTGCAGGTATGATGGGGGGGAAAAATCCCATAGAATTTATTGAGAAGGCTGAAGAGCTAACAGAAGCATATGAATTACCTAAGCATATGCTACCACGGACTATGCCAGAACTTCTCAAGGAAAGAGCCCTTACTTGGTATAGAAACAACAATCGTGGTTGGTCAACATGGGAGTCTTTCAAAACAGATTTTCTAAAATTCTTCTTGCCAGTCAGATATTTCGAGGAGCTGGAAGACAATATCAGAAAACGAGTTCAAGGACCGCGCGAAAAAATTTAAAGAATACGTTTTGGCAATGCAAACACTCATGCGACATGTTTCTTATTCGGAGGAACAGATGTTGCAAAGAATTTACCGAAATTGTTACCGTGAATACCAACTATACATAAGGAGGTCTGACTTTTCGACCTTGCAAGGCCTGATATCAATGGCTGAAGACTTTGAGAGCATTGAACAGGATCCCGAACCCACACGAGTTAAGTACAACCCACGTTGCAACCAACTGGAGTCACACCGGATGATATCTACAGGAGCAACAGAGCATCGTCGCGATCTTCGAACAGTTTGTCGAAACTGTGGTCGAAATTGTCATTTCCAGCGAGAATGCCGAAACGCCAGAAAACTTTTCTGTTGGTCTTGTGGAAAGGAGGGTTTACGGACAATTGATTGCTGCAAGAAACAGTCGGGAAAACGCGAAGGCTGCCCAGCAGAGACGAGGACTACTGGAGCCGCCGAAATTAAACATGCCTCGTACCCCACAAGATGTTTAGAGTACAAACAAGACAGAATACATGCTAAAATAGTTTTGGGAAATGAGCTGGTTACCGCTACGCTGGATACGGAGCTTCCATCAGCTGCGTTAGTGAAATGATCGCCATCATGATAAGTGAAGAGCTAAAGAAAGTGGACATCAGGTTGAAAATGGCCGACGGCACAGTGCGCGCAGTAAAGGAGGCTGTAGAAGTCCACGTACGGCTTGGAAATGCGTCATGCAGGCTTCAATTGTTAGTTCTGAAAGACATCACTGACAACGTCATCCTGGTTCTGGATTTCCTCACAAAAATCGTAGCATCGTTAAGTTGCGGAGGTGACACAATAACGTTAGGTGTGTCAGAAGCCGAGAAGGTAACCTGCTCTACCATCCAAGTTGCAGACACGGAAGTTACGAACGGGCATTTGACAAGCAAAACTAAGGATCCAGTTGATTCAACATTACAAGCTACAAATAATATTCCAGATCAGTCAGTGGCAAAGAATTGTATAGAGGAGTTCCTGGAAATCGAGCTAGAGAAATTCGAGCCCCTTATAAGACCATCTAATATTGCGGTCCATAAAATTGTAATGAAGGACGATAGACCAATAAAGCAGAGATACTATCCCAAAAACCCTGCAATGCAAGCTATAATAAATAAAGAGATAGATGAACTACTAGAGAAAGGTTGCATCGAGCCTTCACGAAGCCCGTATAGTGCGCCAATCGTTCTGGTCAAGAAAAAGGATGGTCAATGGCGACTGTGTGTTGATTACCGTCAGCTAAATACAAGGTCGGTACCTGACGCATACCCACTGCCGAGGATACACCACATTCTGGATAGACTTCGAGACGCACGTTATATAAGCACTTTAGATCTTAAGAATGGCTACTGGCAAATACCGATGAGTCCTGAAAGTAAACAATATACGGCATTCACGGTCCCTGGAGGAGGTCTTTTCGAATGGAAGGTCATGTCGTTTGGATTGCATTCTGCACCTGCAATTTTCCAGAGGGCCTTGGACCAAGTGATCGGGCCAGAAATGGAACCACACGCGTTTGCATACTCGGATGACATTATAGTAATTGGAAAATCAATGGATGAACACATGCCAAACTTGAAAGAGGTTTTCCGGCGATTGAGAGCGGCGAATCTAAGAATCAACAAGGAAAAGTGTGAATTTTTCAAGCAGGACCTGAAATATCTAGGACACGTAGTCAGTCAACAAGGAATACATACCGATCCAGAGAAGGTGGCGGCAATAAAGGAACTTTTACCACCTACAAACGTGAGAGGTGTACGGAGATTTTTAGGAATATCCTCTTGGTATCGTAGGTTCGTACCAGACTTCGCCAAGCTAGTAGTTCCACTCACCAATCTCCTTCGGAAAGGCAAGAGATGGCAATGGACGGACGAACAACAGCGAGCATTCGAAGAACTTAAAACAAAACTTACAGAGGCACCAGTACTGACGTGTCCGGACTTTTCTAAACCTTTTACACTTCAGACTGATGCAAGCAATCATGGATTATGAGCTGTCCTGACACAGGTAACGGAAAATGGAGAAAAGGTTATCGCCTATGCCAGTCGACATCTGAACAAGGTTGAGCTAAATTAATCAACGACAGAAAAGGAATGTCTCGCAATAGTTTGGGGAATACGAAAGATGCGACCGTATTTGGAGGGTTACAAATTTTACGTTCTCACCGATCATCTTTCACTGAAGTGGCTGAACTCATTAGAAAATCCATCAGGTCGTTTAACACGGGTGGGCACTTGAGCTACAGCAATACATGTTTGAAGTTAAATATAGGAAAGGCAAGTGGAATGTGGTAGCAGATACGCTCTCTAGGGAGCCCGTAGAAAAATTGAGTGTTGTTACAAGTAAAGAAATATGCAGCTGGGTCGATAACAAGATGGCTGATATCATGAAGGATCCTGAGAAATATCCCGACTACATCATTCGGAATGGCCAACTTTATCGCCATATTCCTGGCAATCAAACGACGAGGATTGCGCCGCCTGGAAACTCTGCGTGCCGAAATATCCTCGAGAACGCGTGTTAAGAGAGAACCACGACGATCCCAGTGCTGGCCATCCAGGAATCAGGAAGACAGTAACACGGGTAGCCAACAAATACTATTGGCCTGGTATGTTCAGAGATATCAGGAAATATGTGCGTTGTTGCGAATCATGTCAACGGTATAAACCAGTGCAGGACAAGGCCGCAGGGAAGATGCTCACCCAATTACCCGAAGAACCGTGGAGTATCGTCTGCGCAGATTTCATAGGACCACTACCACGAAGCAAGCGCGGCAATACGATGATGCTAATTTTCTTTGACAAGTTTTCAAAATGGACGGAGATAGTACCCCTCAGACAAGCAACCGCCACCGCAGTAAAAAATGCGTTTTCGGGAAGGAATTCTGGCCACATATGGAGTTCCAAAAGTTCTCGTTACCGACAATGGCGTCCAGTTCAACTGTAGAACACTACTCGGGTGCCAGTCCCGTCGTGGATTCAGGCGACAAAATGGCAGTGACTAGTCTGGCCTGCACTAGTTCACTGCCAATGAACTACGCAGACTAGTTCCGAGGCCTTACCAAAGGCTCGAAAATGGTACCACGGGTGGTGCACAAGGTATAGGGTCTTCGACCCCCGCTAATCCAAAGCCCACATATATAGTGCATCAGTGGGTAGGCTTCTCACAAGTTGAGAGCTTCGTGGTGGTTGTTGGTACCACCCAAAGTTACGCGGGTAGAGACCAAAGAGTCTCCGCGTAGAGTTGCGTGAGGAGGCAGCCTCCGACAACTCGGCAGCCGGTGGCCAAACACCGGCAGAGGTTTTAGATAGGCCTCGATCGCTAACCTGCGAGGAATGTCTGCTGTGTCCCAGGCATTCCAAAGGTACACATAAGGTGCAATAGGGCAAAGTTGCAGCCGTGGCCGATGATTGCCGGTATATAAGGTAGTTCATAATGTCTACCTAGTAATCCCGAGTGTGGGTAGGCCCACCGTGAGTTTAAGCCAACACGGCAGGCACTCACGTTAAACACCGAGAGGCATCTGTAGAACACTACAAAGATTCTTGTTAAAAAAAAATAAAATAGGGTGCCAGTCCCGGGTGCATGGGCCCAAAATGGCAGTGACCAAGGCGTATAATTACGGTCATTTACCACGATCGTGGTACTCCTTGGTTCCGAAGCCTACCATATGGCTCTAAATTGGTACCAACGGGAGACAAGCAGACGAAAAATTTAACCAGTACGTGTGCTAATAGCTTCGGCTAATAGTCACACCATCTGGTTCACAGAGCCAGTATGTGTGCTAATAGCGTATGCTAATAGTTTATACCATCTGGCTTTATATTCCAAGCCCCACATGCTTGTCATTGGGTAGGCCCTTCGGGAGCTTCGTGGTGGCTGTGATTATACCCAAAATGACGCGGGTACGAGTTTGGATGAGCTCGGGTGTGGTAATGCACTAAAACATTAACGGGTGCCGGACCCCACAGACCGGAAGAGGTTTTAGATCGGCCTCGACGATACCTTACGTGGAGTGTCCATACCATGCATATGGCCTCCAAAGGTACAAACGCCACGGCTTGGTAACCCGAAGGCACTGGACGCCGGTTGTCGTCATATAACAGAAAAGGTACATTCACAGAGTCTGTACTTGCAACCCCGTGCGGGATGGCCCGCCATGGACTTAAGCCAACACGGCAGGCGTCCATGTAAAGCACATAGAGGCATCTGTAGACCACTACAAAGATTCTTGTTTTAAAAAAAATAAAATAGGGTGCCAGTCCCGGGTGCATGGGCCCAAAATGGCAGTGACCAAGGCGTATGAGACGGTCACTTAACACGACTGTGGTACTCCCGGGTTCCGGAGCCTACCATATGGCTTAAAATTGGTACCACGGGAGACCAAGCAGACGAAAAATTTAACCAGTATGTGTGCTAATAGCTTAGGCTAATAGTCACACCGTCTGGTTCATACAGCCAGTATGTGTGCTAATAGCGTATGCTAATAGTTACACCATCTGCTTTATATTCCAAGCCCCACATGCTTGTCATTGGGTAGGCCCTTCGGGAGCTTCGTGGTGGCTGTGGTTGATACCCAAAAGTTACGCGGGTACGAGTTTGGATGGGCTCGGGTGTGGTAATGCACTAAATCATTACCGGGTGCCGGGCCCCACAGACCGGCAGAGGTTTTAGATCGGCCTCGAATATACCTTAGTGGAATGTCCCTGCCATGCACATGGCTTCCAAAGGTACAAACAACACGGCTTGGTAACCCGGAGGCACTGGGCGTCGGTTGTCGCCATAAGGACAAAAGGTGCGTTCACAAAGTTCGCACTTGCAACCCCGTGCGGGATGGCCCGCCGTGGAATTAAGCCGTCAAGGCGGTTGTCCACGCTAAACGCAAGGCAGAAATCTGTAGACCACTACAACGTTTCCTAGCAGATTTGGGAATACGACAACAATTCACCGCACCCTATACCTCCGCAAGAATATCCAACAGAGAGAGCGAACCGCAATATCAAGAGAGTCATAGTGCAAATAGCAGCAACAAACAAACACAGTGGTGATGAATTTCTTCCGGAAATATCCTCTAGCTCTCAACACGATGACATCAGAGACGACAGGCTTCAGTCCAGCTTTCCTCACACAGGGACGAGAACCACGACTTCCGGCATCGCTCTTCGACGAAGTCACTCTAGGGAACTGGGTCACCACCACAAGGTCCCGAGTATAAAAGTCAACGTTTGCAAGAGATTTTTCAATAGTACGAAGAAACCTAGAACGAGCATTTAAGGACCAGTCGCGACAATTATAACCTTCGGCGACAGGGAGTGGAAACCAGCAATAGGGACATGGGTATTACTAAAGACACATCCACTTTCCAAGCAGTGGATAAATTTACTGCCAAGCTGGCACCAAATACGACGGACCATGGCAGATTAAGAAGTATACATCACCAGTGATTATAGAGCTTTACAATCCAGAGACAGCGAAGACTCGTACAGCACACATCAGCGATCTCTAGAATTACCATAGACCGACTTGTTCACCAAATCAGACTAGCAACGACATATTTGATTGAACCCACTATGTAGTTCTTAGTATATGTTGTAGAACGTGTTTGTCCAATTCAGTTGTAGATCTAGAACAACAACACCACAACAACAAATTAAACAACCATCCGCAACAACCCAGCTACAACACAAAATAGAAACAATGTCGCGTGAAGCAAACAGCAACAACAATGACGTCATCACAATCGATGAGCCCGACACCCAAAAGGCTACGTTCCTCGTAAGGAGGATCACAAAGATTGGTGGAGCTAATGCTGAAGGGTCGGTGTTGTCCTCGTCCAGCGGGGCGTCCGGTGGCACCGACGAGAGAAGCCGCTCGTCCTATATCCATTGGGGCGAGGCGGCGTTAATATTTACATGGCCGATTATCGCCGACTCGCGCCAGGGCCGTTTTTTGAATGACTCCATCATCGAGTCTGGCTGAAGTACGTTCAGGCCTGCAAACTACCCGAAGAGCGGAGGAGAAAGGTGTGGGTGTTTAGCACCTTCCTCTACGAAAGGCTCGCCGTGAGGAAAACTCAACACCAAAAGAGCGCCCACGACCGAGTACGTCGATGGACCAAGGGCGTAGAAATTTTTAAATTTGACCACCTTTTATTCCCGATAAACTTGCATCAGCATTGGTTTCTTCTGGTAGTGTGTTTTCCCCGGTCTAAATGGGTGGAAAATGATGGAAATCCGAAAACCCGATGGAACATATGGCGTGAAGGATACCATGTATCCTACAACTTGATTCCTTCAGCCCCCGAGCCGCGTGTAGAAGTGGCAAAGATAATTCGAATATCTGGCCGAGGAATTCAAATGTCGTCCACCCATGCCAGAAAAATACGGAATACAGTTTCTCCCGACCACTGACGGGTCTTTTCGATGAACACGAACTCCCCTTGCTATTGCCCGAAATCCCACGCCAAACGAATGGTACAGATTGTGGCGTATATTTGTTAGAGTATGCGGAGAGAGTTATGATGGCGCCATTTCTGGATTACCGTCCAGAACACCTTCAACTAAACGACTGGTTTCGGACGGAAGCGATTCCCGACAAGCGGACGACAATCGCAGGTGTCATTAGAAACCTAGCAAATACTAAGAACGAGCCCCAATCAAGATGTTTTGGAAGAAAACAAACAGGGTCACAGCAACGCAGAATCCTCACACGAAGTCACTACGATCCTTTAACAGGTACATATTATGACGACTTGTGTGAGGAAGTACACCGCCATGGCCTAGTGAACCAAGGTCCAGCCGAAAGCATCCGGCGAAAGGCAGAGACGAACGAGTCCAAACCAGATGGGCAAGCGGTACACTTCGAATCGTTGGAAGAGCTAGAAGGTCCAGCAGGTGAGGTAATAGCGGAACAGGTGCGAGGCACAATTAGAGGGAGAATGCAGATCCTGACCGACCCGAAGAGAAAGAGGAAGAGGATGCAATTTTGTCAGGACGATCACAAGGTCATTCTCACGGGAGGGAGAATTTCCATCTTTCCGCCCTCGGCAAGAAAGGGAAAATGTGAAGAAGTTATTTTCTTCACATGTTTTATTTTTAATGTATATTTTAATGACCGACGCATTATTAAATAAATATATTTTCTTTAAAAAAAACACCACACACACACGAGTCAAATCATTGCGGCGACCCGCACTAACGTCTGAAGGAATACTGACGTTAGGATGATCTAATATTTTCTTTCTTTCTCTCATTATGAGCTTTTCACCACTATTAAAGCAATAACAAACTGATCTGCAATCTACGGGAGAGAGCATCAAACATTTGAGTAAAAAATTGAAAACATAAGAAATAATTCGAAAACAAGTAAGATTGCCGTTTCAGGATAACAACAAAGCAACGAAGTCATTTAATCCCGAAAATAGCAACAACTATACATGTAAGAATAAATTAAAATGCCAGTAGGAAAAATGTCATCAACAAAAATCGGCAGTAAATATCAAATAAAACATAGGAAATTAATTAACAAAGAACATAAAAGGAACAGCAACGCCCTAATAATAAAAATCCTAAATAAATGCAGACTTTTATATCAAAAAAACACCATCAACCACATAACTCGCAATTCAATTTTTTTATAATAATAAAAAAAAAACTACCAGAATTGACATAACGGGCCCGAAATAAAATAAGGTCAAAGTCCCAGAAAAGGGGCAACAACAACAAGTTGAAGAAAATTGTTTTTCTGCGACTATAAATAGGATCGCAAAATTACACTTGGGTCTCTTCTTCTTTTGGGAGTATCCAAGTGGTGAGTTCATTAGTACCCCATTTTTTTTATTATATCCTCGTAGCGGCCAACAGCTTTGCAGCGAAGGCCTAGATCCTTTTTATTTTTTAATATATCCTCGTAGCGGCCAACAGCTTTTCAGCGGAGGTCTAGATCCTTCTTATTTTTTTAATATATCCTCGTAACGGCCAACAGCTTTTCAGCGAAGGCCCTAGACCCTTTTTATTTTTTAATATATCCTCGTAGCGGCCAACAGCTTTTCAGCGAAGGCCTAGATCCTTTATATACACCTCCTCGTAGTGGCCAACAGCCTCTCAGCGAAGGCCAATATCCTAGTGTAAATCCTTGGTCCTCACCGAAGTGGACAGTTTTTTAGCACAAGACATAAATCCAGGAATCGATAATTATTAAAAATAAAAACGTAAAATGAATTTACTAATGAATAGGGTAGAAATTCGTGGAAAAAAATAATTGTATACCTAGTAGCATAAGTATATCCTATAAGTTAATTTTGTAAATATAATTATAAAAAAATAAGAATAAAAAATAATTTCATAAAAAAATGAGTTTTTTTTGTTGAAGTTTCCAAGCATTTTCAAGTGAAAAATTAAAGTGGATCCTGGCTAAACTGAGTATACCCGGATAAGTTCGATACAATATATATATATATATATATATATATATATATATAAT
>OZ016503.1:18647179-18659679 GCA_963966595.1 Physocephala rufipes
CATTCGAAAAATTTAAGAAGGGTTTGCAGCGATATTGGAAAATTAGAAGCAAGTTCTCCAAAAATCGCCACACCCTCATGAAACCCGCCCACACGAAAATTTCAAGGGGAAAGTAATAAAATCTGACAATTTTATTAAATTTATAATATTTAATTTTATTAAAATATCACATATAATATGTTACAAATTACAAACATAATAAATAAATACATTAAAATAGTATAAATATATTTTTAAAAACGATAATTCATTTTTCAAAAGCAAAGTAGTAAATTTTTCTTGAGAGACGATACCGAATTTGGTGTCGTCTTATTTGAGACGACGCGCCGTCAATTATTGTCTTTGTGAATACCGATTTCTTACGTTATTGACGACGACGTCAACAGCTGATACAATTTTCTCATATTTGAGAGACGGTGTCGACTTTGTGAATACCACTCGTCGTCTAAAGACGACGACGACGCATAAAAGTGACTATGTGAATAAGGGTAATAGTTTCGGTCTGTTACTTGCAATTCCGTAAATTGTTGGGATCTGTAGCATCGTTTTTCAGGAACTTTATGGATTGTTTGGGTCTAAAATTCACTAACGTTACTTTACAAAAACTAAAACCGGGTTTGCATTGTGAGAAGTTTCCCATGTCTTTACCTTTGCCGTTAAATTTGATGATTTTAGTATTGGCTTCACGTGCTGCGCTTACTACTTAAAGGAACTTTTTGAGTATTCGTATTAAAGCAGTGTTATTGGATTTCGGCAAGTTGTATAAAATTTAATTTTTTTCAAAGTTATTAAAGAAACGAGTAAGAGTGATACTTCGGTCTGGCCGAATCTTATATACCCTACATCCACAGGTTACATCTGTATTCCCGGGAGAGACGCGGATCACGCCCACTTTTTGCAAAAGGATTTGGTACTCGTGGTTCAGTTCCAGGATAAAATTTTGTTTTCAAATTCGCTCTACAAATGTTGAAACTAAGCTTCGTATGAGCATATATTCATATTAGTTATCAAAAGTAGGCATGGTTCTCATCCGATTTCGCCAATTTTCAAAACCTTTAAATTTGTTATAGGGAATATTTGTGCCAAATTTCATTACAATGCCCCTATATAATCTACTATAATTACGTCTTTTTTATAACAGTTATACCAATATAGGGAAGCATTATTAATGAAGTTGCATCGTTATTAGAAAATATGGAAAATGTGCAACAAATTATAGTAATGTAGTTAGCAAATTATGTTAATTGTATGCACTCGCTTAATAACAAGAAACTTAAATGAAAGGAAGAAGATCTGGATGAAAGGCGAGATCCCCTGCAACTAGCATGTCATAAGCTAGCAAGATGAATAAGGTACAATCCTACAACTCTTATTTTTACTTAAGAATTAAATGAAACGTAGTTATCTTTATATTGGCAGACTTCATAGGTAAGATAAGATAGCGATGAAGATAAAGATGCTTCCGCACATGAGGCAGGAAGAGCGCACTTTTCAAACCATTTTCCTCGTCTGAACACTTTTTCGTGAAACAATACACAAATTTTTAATATAGTACGTATTTTAAAAATAAAAACATAATTATATAAAAGAAAATATTTACACAGTTCTTATTAAAGTATTAACGAATATAATCATAATAAAATATTATTTGAGCTAATAAGAATTACAAATTTCAAAGATATAAACATTTTCAAAACGTTCTAGTTTTACAAATATCAAACAATAAAGGCAAAGAGAAATCACATATATAAATTAATTTCTGTCAACAAATCAAATTATAAATTCAGTACAAAGTTATTCCATTAAAGTAAATTAACAGTTAACAAATTAATCAATTAAAGGCATTGCACGCAATATCCAAATTTAAAGTAACAATTTTGTATAATTGAGGTATATTCATTGTTTCTTTCATCATCTTCATCTATATCTCGAATTATCGATAAAAATATGCTCTTGGAAAAACATCTGCTTCGTGCACTATTTTAAATTTGTTAACCCGCCTCCACTCTGAGCGCATTTTCGGGCACAGTTCTTGGAACTTTGCTCCTACACATGGATATGAGGATACTGCATTTTCGTCCAGAGCATGGGTGCCATGGGTACATCATTTGCTAGTTCAATCTCTCTTGAAATAGCTGCGGCTTTTAGTAATTCACACTTTCAGTTAGTTATAATAATTTTTCTTCTAATAATTCATTGGGTTGTTATTAGAATTCTAATGTAGGCCCTTCGGGAGCTTCGTGGTGGCTGTGGTTGTACCCAAAGTTACGCGGGTACGAGTTTGGATGCGCTCGGGTGTGGTAATGCACTAAATCATTACCGGGTGCCGGACCCCACAGTCCGGAAGAGGTTTTAGATCGGCCTCGACGATACCTTAAGTGGAAGGTCCATACCATGCATATGGCTTCCAAAGGTACAAACGCCACGGCTTGGTAACCCGGAGGCATTGGGCGTTGGTTGTCGCCATAAAGACAAAAGGTGCGTTCACAAAGTTCGCACTTGCAACCCCGTGCGGGATGGCCCGCCCTGAGATTAAGCCAACACGGCAGGTGCTCAGGTTAAACAAATGGCAGAAATCTCCTCATCCGCAGCACATCTGCCACAGTTTCCTCCAACTGTGAGAGGGAAAACCTTTTATTGGGACCACCACCCGTACTTTTGAATTCCCTCTCCATATCCCCAAGCTTCTTCTTCACACGCGCCTTCAGATCTCTCCATATCTAAAAATTGAATTGCAACATAAGAAATGCCGTTAAAAAACATATCTAATAATAATGAACATAACTAACCTTCCACTCGATCGCACTTCTAATAGGAGGTCCAAGAACATTTACTTTTTCTCCTATCTTCCTCCACGTTTCTTCCACCCTTCCTCGGTTTTCACCAAAGACTGGTAATTCCCTTGCGAGATCCAGATTACTTTCCATCTCCCTAACAAGAGCTTCGAACTGCTGCGCCGTTGTAAATGCGAGCCTATATATGAAAGTTCAGAAAATTGTGGTGTTATTACCATTTTAAATAAAAAGGCGAGAATATCTTATCGTCTTACCTTTTCATCGGAGAATCCATTGCAAATGTGATGTTTTTTAAACAAAAATTCATATAACTGTTTTCAATTCTTATTAAATAACGGTACCGCAAGAACTTCGAATTCAACATTGCAACATTCGAAAAATTTAAGAAGGGTTTGAAGCGATATTGGAAAATTAGAAGCAAGTCCTCCAAAAATCGCCACACCCTCGTGAAACTCGCCCACATCAACATTTCAAGGGGAAAGTAATAAAATCGGACAATTTTATTAAATTTATAATATTTAATTTTATTAAAATATCCCATATAATATGTTACAAATTACAAACATAATAAATAAATACATTAAAATAGTATAAATACATTTTTTAAAAACGATATTTTTCAAAAGTTAAAGAGTGCATTTTTCTTGAGAGACGACATCGAATTTGGTGTCATCTTATTTGAGACGACGCGTCGTCAACTATTGTCTTCGTGAATACCGATTTCTTACGCTATTGACGACGACGTCAACAGCTGATACAATTTTCTCATATTTGAGAGACGGTGTCGACTTTGTGAATACCACTCGTCGTCTAAAGACGACGACGACGCATAAAAGTGACTGTGAATAAGGGTATTAGATTTTAGAAAATCTAGGTAATTATGCCTCGTAAAAAGTCTCAGCATGATTTATACGTTATCCCACCTATACTATTTTATTTTAGACATCCATACGCACATACCACTTTCGCCAAATTCATCATTCAATGACGACTACGAATTTGACGAAAGCTATCTTAAAATGTGCGTGTGGATGTATAAAATACGGTAGTACAGGTGGTATGACGTATAAATTAGAAAGAGAATTTTTACAGAGCATAAACTGTAACATGTGTTCACACAATAAGCTTCAGCATCCCGCGCAGATTGCAAAAAAAGACGGATATGAATTTGACGAAAGTGCTCTTAAAATGTATGGATATCGCACTACGGCACTACGGCGAAAACGCAACTACGGCACTACACTAGGGATGATAACAAATGCATTAGGAACTTTCCAGTTGATTCTAGATCCTTCAATGCCATTGAAAAAATTTTGCGTCTTGACAGAGAAATGGCGTCCAGTAGTCCAATCACAGCTATAAGTCCAACGAAGTTAAAGGCTCCAACCTTTGATGGAAGGATACCATTTAAATCTTTCAAGATGTTGTTTGAAACCACAGCGCAAGCCAATCACTGGAGGACAGCAGATAAATTGGCAGCTTTAGTGGTCTCTATTAAAGGACCTGCGACAAAAGTTCTACAGACGGTTTCTGAGAACGAGAAGGGAAACTATGACGCAATAGTGACAGCTCTTGAACGTCGATAGAGCATGCCCATTAGAAAAAACTTTTCCGGATGGAATTATTAAATCGGTGCGAAAGAGATTACGAGTCACCGCAGGAATATGCAATAGACGTAGGCCGGCTCGCTCATTTGGCTTATGCCGATTCACCAGCCGAAGTAATTGAGACGTTTAAGTATGAGGCATTTGTCGGAGCAATACTGAAGTGCTGGGTTACTTAGGAGACTTGCTGTTTCCTGTGGCAAGGCATATGACACTGTTTCGCCAACATTTTCTACGTTTCGATATTTGCTGTGGGTCTATCGACTGGAGCTCCAGCAAAGCAAATTGATGGAGAAGTTAACGAGAGACATTCAGAAGATGATCACAGATTCACACAGGAGTTCTAAAGGCAGGTGCTATAATTGTGGTGAAGTAGGACACTTCGCACGAAACTATAAGGCACCTCGCCGCACAACCGATAATTAGCAGGACAGAAATACCACCAATATAATACCGATTACTAGGCAACTTCATGTAGCACCTAGTGACGCAAGACCTATTTAGGAAAGGGAAAAGATAGTACTACCGCTAGATAGAAGCATTGCCTATCAAATACAACAGCGAAAATGTGAGAACCGCGAAAAGCAGGAACAATGTGAAGGTATGGTAACAGTGCGACGGATAATTGTTAAATTTTATGTTGAATGGGAACCTAGCGCAACAAGAGATTTCCAACTCAGAGATAACGATTTAGCCAGGGTCATAGATCCCATCGAATGGAATCAAAGACAAACCAGAGAAGAACCGGCTTCAGGAAGTCCACTGGAAAAGGCATACTGGATGCAATGAGATGGCTCAGAGAAAATAAATGGAGTATTGCATCGAACGTGGGAAAGCAAGGATGGTAAATATGCTCGCGATTTAATTGTGGTGCCGAAGTCCAGGGTTGCAGCTGTGTTAGAGGAAATTCACAATGGGTCATTTATTAAATTATTCACCATCCAGTGATCGAACCTGAGTTATTCACAAGGTACATTTCAAATAGCGTAACAATATGTATGCGATCGCCATAAATGACCACTTATAAGTGCATTCTTGATCGAAAAAATATGATATTATATGCTGGAATTATAATGGGATGCATACAGTTTAGAAAGTGTAGTACAAATTATATCTAACTGGCTAATACCACATATTTTTAAACTGTACCAAAACTAGCAAAGTTTAACACCACGCGAACGTCGCTACTTTAGCACGGTTTGGAAGAATGATTTTTAAGCACCACATGTGCTTAAAACCACATGAAAAGGAAATAATTTGCTTCTCTTGATTAAGGAGGATAAGAAAAAATCCATAGAGAGGCAAATTATTTTTAAGCTAGATTTAATAACAGATGAGGTTATACTCACGTCTGATTTATCCATACGTAGCGCTTTTAAGATAAATTCACACAGCTTGAAATTAGATTTAACTTCAGGTATTTTACACAAAGAAAAGAATAATAGCAGTTGCACTTCTTGCATTTCTTAATAGCAGTTGCACTTGTTAGAAACCGGATTCTGAACAGACTCTTCCCTGTTAGTAGTAGAATATCGGTTTCTAACAAATTTGTCGAGCTTTATTATTGGTTATATGAACTAAAAACTAAAGCACAGAAAATAACTGTTGGCCATTCGGGAATGCACAACTGACAAATGTTTTGCGATAATAAAATCTTCAATGCTAGCGTTCAATAACGTGGATTTATTAGATTTTAGTAGATTTACTTATATTAATTTAATCCATCATCATACGGTAACAAAGGCTAAAACACCGCAAAATATTATTATTTTCAAGCTGTGTAGAGCACACGTAATAAAAAATTTATATAAGGACATTAATAAGGTTTATAAATCAAACGTTATTCGTTCAAGATTATATAATTTCTTTAAATTATTAATAAACGTAGATTCATATAATTTATTTAAAGAGTATATAAAGGTATTATTTTCCCTTTCGTTGTGCAAATTCCGGTCCTCCTTATATCAAAATTGCCTTCAAAATTTTCTTGATATTTTAGATCCCAATTGTAAAGATATTTTATATTATGCATATCCAAATCAAAATTTTATGTGCGAAGACTTAGTCCAAAAAACGAAATTGGAAAATAATAAATATTATGCTGACTAAGGAAATATATAATGAAATTATAGCTAAATGTAGTATACCAAAAGGCCAACAATAAATTTTATTCTAAAAAATTGGTCGAAAGCCTACTAAGAAATTAGTTACCATTTACATCTCTCATTTCCAATGTGGTAAATAATTTAGTAAGCTCCTATGTTGATCCAAATCCATCCAATAATGATATCTTGCCATTCTTTGCACAGTTAAAAAACATTTATTTAGGGGGACACTTATTTAGGGTATGGATATCGGGCTGCGGCCAATGCAATTACGGAGGTACTTTAGATGTTATATTGATTACTCAGAGGCTTTAAGTTTTGAGTTTGAAGACGGATCCAGACGGAGCAAAAGAGCCGTAAACCAATTTAAAGAAATTGAGAGAGATCTTATTCCAATAAAATATGGAGGTATAATAGAAATAAGTTCAGACGAAGAAGAGTTTTGGAAAAGCGAGAACACCAAAACTTCTTAGAACGTTTGTCAGAATTCAGTTTCTCTAAACTTAAAAAAAGTGAAAACAACAAAAAAGGGAAAACAACACCTTTAATTAAATTATAATTTTTTTTCAAATAATCTAGTTAGGATTGACAATTATTACATTGGGGACTTAGATGGAGCTAATATATACGTATGTAGCTTTAAGAACATATTACAAAATTATTATACGCCTAAGGTAAGCTATTATTATTTAAGTTATCAAGAGCTCTTCTCATTGAATAGTAATAATCGGCATTGTGATAGTGCTATTGATTTGTATTTATTTATAGCTTTCATAAATTCGCACAATGTGAGCCATTTGAAAGTTCAGCAAACGCAAGAAATTTTTTTAAAGAAAAATTTTTCTAATAGGAATTATTTAAAAACATTAATGCCAATTCGGTCGAAACTTGTAATGCCAATATTAAATGCAGGCCATTTTTTCTTTTGTTTGCTAATTTTACTCACTAAGGATTTAGCATAATTTATTCTTTGAAATTTTACACTGAGTATGTAAGTTTTTTCGATACATTTGTTAATTTTTTTAGCACTTAATTTTACTCTTTCTTAAAGTTTGGTAAGGATCAGTGGAAATTTGTTCAAAAGGACCATGATATGCAAAGTGATTCTTATAATTGTGGCGTTTATGTAATAACATTTGCGGAGAGATTGGTTGGAGATAAACCACTTTTAAATTTAGAATGTAGTATTTCGAAGAAGCTATTAATTAAAAAGATGCTCTTGGAAAGCTCAGATATAGAGTCTGGGAAATGTGTATATTGTCTGTCTCCTTTCGAAAGCGACTTAGAATGCAAGTTCTGTAAAAGAAACATTTGCGTTCAATGCAAAATTAAATATCGCGCAGAGGAAATCCCTCAAGCTTTCATTTGTCTGCTCAGCGCAAAATTTTTAAAAGAAAATTTCTAAAGAATTTGCAATCGTTAGGGATATATCTGTATTTATAGCTTCTACTTCTGTATATCAGAACAGAAATTTTAACAAAATGCAATTTTAGTAATTTCCCAACTATATAATTAAATTATTTATGGTTAACGCCTTTCGCAATTTAACAAAACTTTTTATTTAATTTTTTTAGTTTCTTTATTTTTGTAGATAATATTTTCAGTTATCGTAGAACAATAATATCTCATTGTTAGAATAATTAGAATTAGATATAACTACAGTAATAATTAGAATGACATATTTTCAGTAGTTATTATTACTATGTTGTTAATTTATTGATACCCTTATTCACAAAGTAACTTTATGCATCGTCATCGTCTTTAGACGACGACTGGTATTCACAAATTCGACGCCGTCTTTAAAATATGAGTAAAATGTATCAGCTTTTGACGTCGTCGTCAATAACGTAAGAAATCTGTATTCACCAAGACAATAATTGACGACGCGTCGTCTCAAATAAGACGACACCAAATTAGGTGTCGTCTCTCAACAAAAATTTACTATTTTCCATTTTAAAAATGAATTCTCGTTTTCAAAAACTATAATTCTATCATTGTATTTGTAATATATTTGTTATTTGCAACCAAATGAAGAAAACATTGAAATTTTAATAGTTTTCACTATTATTGTATTTCACTATTATACTATTGATTTGGGCAATGTGGCGATTTTTCGAAGATAAATTATGAATCTCTTAAAATCTTTCCACACATTACAATTTGTTATTTATATGAATGGCGGATTCGATATCAGTTTATTCCTCTGGCGGTGCTTGTTTGCTTCGCTATTTTTTGCATTGTCTATTGCTATCAAATCTCTTCACAAGTATGGATTTTAAAGTATACTTTTTCACTGAAAATTACGAACATTTTGGTGTGGACCGATGGTCCACATCGTCAGACGAAGTATACTAGTTGTGAAGCACCAAAAATATTTGCAAATTTATTATATTATTAGTGGATTTTCGTATTTTAGTTCATTGGTAATTACTTTTATATGAATTAAGATTCCATATTGAGATATTTCTAATAAATGTTTACATTTATACAAATTTGCACGGCTGCATACTTCCAACACTAAAAATTATGCTTGTCATTATTGTTCAAAAGAAAGCAAAAAATGTTATAAAAAAAAACAAAATAAATGTTGTTACAATATTTTCTCCCAACTATTCTTTGTTTTTTCAGCATTTATTGGTCAAAATATAATATTGCCCAAAAAATCGAAAATTTTTGAATGTGGTGAAATTTTTTTTAAAGAAATTTATTATTGAACACAGCCACAAGAGTAAAATTTCGTATACCAATACTGAAAAGTCCACCATCTCTAAATAACAACAAAAATACTACGTTAAGCAGTGAGAACAACGTAAAAGCGGGTCACCCGCTCAAAAGGTGACTTTATGAATACGACGTCTCTTAAAAAGACGACGTATTTTAAGACGACGTCGTCTTAACTCACCAGGTGACTTTGTGAATAAGGGTATGAGAGACTAATTGAGCCGATAGATTGCAATACTGTTTAGAAGTTTTCTCACAGTATCTATACTCCATAGTTTAAAAGTTATTATTTTTTGATAATTTCCAGATTTTTTCGACAATATCTTATAAAATATAGAAGGAATCTGCCTTCGAAGTGCAAAGAATTTCATAGAATTTAACCACGCTATTGTTCCATCATGCACGAAAATTTAATAATAAAAGGCACAAAAATTCGTACTTTATTGGTCTGTCTGTCGCGAAGCTTATGAAGCATCAAACGACAATTATCTCGAGGTAGCCCAGAATTGCGGCATACAACACACGCCGATAACATTTGGTCAGCTGTAGCGCATATTAAAAAAACGTCACCTGTCACACGTTTATATTTCGCATTTGTGGTGTAAGAGGATATTCCAGCTACTGTCGAAACCTGAACACTATCAGACTCCACTCGCTATACACTCTTCCAGTGTTTCTTTCAGGTACTTCTCCAGAGGGGCTCAGCTCCCCCGGAGAGGACCTACCGCCCCCCCCCGAAGAAATCGAATCATAAAATGCCAAATTAAATCCATTGCTCATACTACTACACACACTACGTAGTCACGCTATATGCTAGCGTTCGCAATAGAAGTGCTATAGATCGTGTTGAAATAATGGCACATGAAAATGCTCCGTTACCGTTACTTTTACACGTTAGCAACAAGTGACGGAAAACGTTCGAAAGCGAGCGAATTTGTGAGTGATTAACCCGAAGCTGAACCCGAACCCATTTTTTTTGTTTCAGTCCCTGGTTTATGTAGTAGTCGCTGAGAAGCGTGCGTAAAAATTTAATTTCATTTAATTTATAAAATTTAAATTTTGTTTTTTTTAATAAAGTGAAGTATGTTTTATGAATGAAGCGATTTTATTAAATTCAAATGGATTGTTAATTAACAAGGAATAAATAATATTAAAATTAATTGCTAAGTAACATGATAGCAAAAAAGACGAAAGAGAAAGAATACAAATTTGGAAAAATAGAACTGATAGAATTTGATATATTGCTGATTATAAAATAGAATATTATTTAAATGTTATTTAAACTATCATTTTATTTAGTCTGCCCCCGAACCTCCGTAGCGCCCCCCCACGAAGTGCAGGTGTCTGAAAGAAACACTGCACTCTTCTCCGTTGAAATATGGTTGAACTTCCTTAGAGTTACGTTATTGATTGCCCAGAAAGTTAATTTAGGTCAGTTTAATGTTGAATTAAATAATATATTGCATGTATTACTGATAAGAAATTAGTGGTTCCAGTAAATTAAGGAAGGCAAAATAATAAACGTCACGAGTACGAGTTTTGGTTACTAAAGTTTCTATAGCTCTACAGTCGCAAACAAGCAGTGTTTTTGTCACTTAAAATTTAATGACCTTTAAAGTTATGCTTAAGGTGCATTGGAATGTCTTGCAATCAGAAATAGTTATTCTTCTATAAATACTAACTAGAAAGTAATACAACTACTAAATGTATGTGTGTGTTTTATTACAACTAATTCTTGTTTGCTGCTTCTAATATAAGAAAAATTAGTGATAGTTTTATTTCCTATTTCCTCTAAAAAAAGGAAAAAATGATCTATTAACGTTGATGCCGAGTTTGCCACGAAGCGAAGGAGATACAAAAGATATAGAAAAGTATATATATGGAATGTCTTGACTCAGAATGGTGTCCTGAGTCGACATAGTCCTGTCTGTCCGTCTGCCTGTGGAAATAACGATTACAAAGAACGATTAAAGCTATCATTGTGGGATTTTGTACAAATATTTCCTGTTAGGATAGGCTGGAATTGAAAATGAGCGAAATCGGACAACTTGCACGCTTACTTTTGGTATTTAATGTGAAGTAAATCGAGTTTAGAGCTCAATTTCTCAGCTCTGAGTGCATACTTACGGTGAAATTATATACCGAGCCTAGTACCTCATTGAAAAATATAATAAAAAAGGGCGTGATCCGCCCACTAGAGACAAAATTCGTGACTATAAGCCTAAATATAGAGGAATTATCATGAAACTTGGCAAAACATTCCCTGTAATAATAGGCTGGTTGGTATTGGAAATGGGCGTAATAGGACAACCTCCACGCCTACAGTTTATAGTGAATATTAATTAATTCGTGTTTATACATCAATTTCTCAGCTTCCGCTATGAGTCTGAAAGTGAATTTACGTATCCAAGTCCAGCATCTTAGTTGAAAATATTTGCTAAAGAATGGGTGTGGTCCCCCGACCAGACGAAAAATTGCTACCACAGGAATAAAAATAGAATTATCGTCGTGAAATTTGACAGGAATATTTTTTATCATCATAGGCTGCTTTTTTCGTTATTGTTCTTTATAGAAATGCCCCTCTTCCGGAATATTTACTGCGGTTAATGCTTTGTAATGCAATTTTCGGATTTTCGGGATTACCTCTTAATGGAGGATTACCTATTGACAATCTAATTATAATCGGTGATTTTAATATATGCCGTAAAGGAGCCAAGACCAGTATGAGGAATTTATTAGTAAGGTAAAGATTACATTCAATATTAGTGTGTACCGATGCTACTGCAAAAGGAGGAACACAAATTTTTACATAAATATATAATATATTTATATAACCGGCCCAAATTTTATTTGAACGTTGTTATCAGGCGATTCATATATAAACTTCGGTGATGCCGAAAATAACGGTCTTACTATTTAATTTTTCTTTGAATTTTTACATAAAAATCGGAAAATGACTCGGAAATGATTCGACCGTTTAAGAGATATCGTATCTGTTCAATATATTTTACGTTTTGCTAATGTAATCCATTTTTTCCGCAGAGAAGACCACTCACAAAGGCGTTTAGCCTCATGGTGTGTGTCCTCTTATCGGAGTGACATTGCACTCAACTGATATAAAAGCGTTGCTCTCAATATTTGTAGGCATCCACACCTCTTTTACTGCATGAATTTTTCCCAAGAGCAATTTCAGAACGCACTGTACAAGTTGGTAATTCGAAAAGTTCTGTGTTAGTGCGTCACTTATTTCAGCCAATTCCGTGAGACTACAAACC
>OZ016503.1:18664679-18669679 GCA_963966595.1 Physocephala rufipes
TTAAATTATAACATA
Organism: Physocephala rufipes; assembly: GCA_963966595.1. Taxonomy (NCBI): domain Eukaryota; kingdom Metazoa; phylum Arthropoda; class Insecta; order Diptera; family Conopidae; genus Physocephala; species Physocephala rufipes. The sequence goes on from OZ016503.1 coordinate 18,664,695, forward strand.
TGGGAAAATTGTGAAATTCCATTAGATATTGGTTATGACTTCGATCGATATCTAACATTGGAAAAGGAAGTTCTTAAGCAACAGAAACTTCTAAGTATCAAGAATTGTCATTCAGATCCAATTCATACGCCCGCACTGAAACTTCCTAAAGTCACCATTCCAACTTTCGATGGTGACTATCTGAAATGGCAGCAGTTCTGTGACATTTTCACAAAATTGATACACGAACAACAAATACCAGCTGTCCAAAAAATGTGGTATCTAAAGGCCAACATTTCTGGAGAAGCAGAAAGGCTGATTCGACATTTACCACTTAGCGAAGAGAATTATGCCTCAGCATGGAAGGTCATGCAAGACAGATACAATAACAAACGAGTTTTGGTTACAGCATTTATTCAAAAAATTTTGGAGCAGGTGACCATTACCTCTGAAGCCACATCAATTAAGAATTTCCCCGATAGTGTGCAGGAAAGCCTATTAGCATTAAACAACTTAGGCATTCTGACGAACGAATGGGATCCGCTTTTATTACATATACTCATCAAAAAGCTGGATCGTCAAACTCACGTGCTATATGAACAATCTTTGAACAACCCTAGGGAATTACAAACAATTGACGGGTTCCTAAACGTTCTTCAAAATCGTTTTCACTCACTACAAGCAGTGGGAAGGAAAGGCAAATTTCCAAATACAAAAACAGTGACGTCTGTAATAAAAGAAAGTAACAATACTAAAATCTCGAAATGTGGATGCTGCAACGCGGACCACCATCCACTATACTATTGCGAAAAGTTCATAAAATTGAGCGTTCCGGACCGCCTGAAGTGGGCTTAAAGGCAAGGATTCTGTTTCAACTGCTTGCGAGCAGGCCACAAAGCTAAGGCGTGTTCATCGAGAAACTGCAGCAAATGCTCTCAAAAACATAACACGTTACTTCATTTAGAAGCAAATCAATCTAAAAATAATAAGGTAGCAGCAAATACGTCAACATCAGCAAGCAGATTAACATCAACCTACCCAAACGAGTCAACTCAACAATCAACATTAGCGGCATCCAGCAATGGTCCAAGAGATCAAAAATATGTTCTACTTGCGACAGCCAAGATTATGGTCACAGCAAATAATGGTCAAACAAACACATTTAGAGCTGTTCTGGACTCCGGATCTCAAATCAACTTGGTTACGGAACGACTCATAAAACAACTAGGAGTTAAAACATCTACAAAATCAATAGTCATAGAAGGTATTGGAATCAACATAAAGAGCAGTAAAAATCGTGTCAATCTATCCACGCAATCATCAAGTGGGAGATTTTCTTCGCGATTTGAGGCTTTCGTGTTACCCCAAATAGTGTCGCCTCAGCCAACTCAACCTTTAAATACTTCTGGATGGCATATTCCAACAAATATTACACTGGCAGATGGTGAGTTTTCTAAACCAGGCAAAATAGATGTATTACTTGGTGCAGAATTATATTACGATTTGCTACTCCCTGGAAAAATACGGTTAGGAAAACAGTTGCCAATGCTTCAAAACAGTGTATTTGGATGGCTAGTATGTGGTAAGATCAATACTGATGGCAACAATTCTGTTACGTGTGCCATACACGGAAAAAACTTTGTTTCCACCAATGAACTAGTGGAACGCTTTTGGAAACTAGATGAGCTCAGTGATTACCACAACAACAATTTTACTGCAGCAGAAATGCACTGTGAAAAACATTTCACTCAAAACGTCCGAAAAGATTCTTCAGGAAAATTCATTGTCAGGCTACCATTTTCTGAGAATTCTTCAAACCTAGGAGACTCCAAATCAATGGCACTTAGCAGATTTCTAGCGTTGGAAAAGCGTCTTTCTAAAGATCAATCACTAAAGGCAGAATACGTCAAATTCATGGAGGAATATGAATCACTAAGCCACATGGAACAAATACAGCCTAATGACATACCAAAGCATCATTATTTTATACCCCACCACTGCATTTTACGACCTGACAAGAGCACAACCAAGCTACGGGTGGTATTTGACGCATCTGCAAAAACATCAACGGGATTATCATTAAATGATATACTATATTCCGGCCCCGTGGTACAGAGTGATTTGTTTTCAATCTTACTGCGTTTCCGGATTCTAAGATATGTTTTCACTACTGACGTAGAAAAAATGTATCGGCAAGTCATCATCGGTCCGAAGGACCAGGCGTATCAACTTATCCTATGGAGAGCAGATCCTGCAGAAAAACTTAAGTATTATCGCTTAAAAACCGTTACATACGGTACCACTTCCGCTCCTTATCTTGCCACTAAATGTCTGAAATATTTAGCCGTACAACACACCGCAAGTCATCCTTTGGGGGCACAGGCTTTGCGAGACGATTTCTATGTTGATGATTGCCTGAGTGGATCTGACACCTTGGCAACAGCAATAGACATGCAGAGTCAGCTTATATCTCTATAAAAAGCGCTGGATTCAGGCCTCATAAGTGGTGTGCCAATCATCCAAGGCTGCTTCAAGATATTCCACGAGAGGCACAAGAGATAGATCTGGACCTCGACAATGAAGACAAATTGACAACAAAAACATTGGGGTTAACATGGATCCCAAAGGCAGACTCACTCTGTATTAAAGTGAAGGTTTCAGATACAACAAGCATCAGCAAGCGTGTCGTCCTATCGAATTTGGCTCAAATCTTTGACCCCTTGGGTATTCTGGGACCAGTGGTAGTAAGTGCCAAGCTGTTTATCCAAAAACTTTGGGAAATGAAATTGCTTTGGGATGAAGAAATACCGGAAGAACTCAAAAGGCTCTGGATTTCTTTCCGATTGAATTTGACAAAATTAAACCAGGCTCATATTCCCAGGCATGTATTTGATAAACAAATACCTTCAACCGTTCAAATACATGTCTTTGCTGACGCATCTGAGGAAAGCGTATGGAGCGGCCGCATATCTACGTTCAACATACAGGAATAAGGCCTTAGTGAGGTTACTTTGCTCAAATCTCGTGTTGCCCCACTCAAAAGACTAACATTGCCACGGCTGGAGCTCTGCGCTGCTTTACTGGGAGCAGAATTGGCAGAAAGAGTTATAGGGACTTACGCTTAAACAACGCTACAGTATTCCTATGGACCGACTCTGAGATCGTTCTTCAATGGATAAATTCCACAGCATCATCGTTCTACACATTTGTAGCCAATCGAGTATCGAAAATTCAACAATTATCAACTGCAAATCAATGGCATCATGTTAGCTCGCATCATAACCCTGCAGATCTACTCTCAAGAGGATTAGCCCCGGATAACTTCTATCCTGCAACCTATGGTTTTACGGTCCATTATTCTTCATGGAAATGAGCCTTTCACACCACAACAATGTTCAAAGGCTATGATAATAGAAAAAAGATCTAGAGAAAAGACAGAAACATACTACGCTTACTACCGCAATGACTTCAACAGGATTGGAAGGGATGATCTACAGAATAAACCATCACAATTCTTTTAATTTCCTCTTACGAGTTGTCGCACATATGCTAAGGTTCATCAAAAACATTAAATGCGCAAGCAACAGGCCGTCACAAGTAGCTTTAATGCCAGAAGAGCTTCATAATGCACGGTCCATCATTGTTAAAACTATTCAACACTCAGACTTCGGTGAAGATTTGACGCTTCTAAATAAGCACAACGCCGTATCGAATTCAAGTCCGCTAAGCACTCTCAACCATTTATTGATGATCGCGGAGGTACTTCGAGTTGGAGGACGCTTAGAAGCATCAGAGCTGTCATACGACGCAAAAACATCCCATCATACTTCCATATAACGATCCGATTGTTAAGCTGATATTTAAAACAATACATGAGGAAAACATGCACTGTGGGCAGCACTCTTCTGTCTTTTGTAAGACTGCAATTTTGGCCTATAAAAGGAAAAATAACTGCACACAACATTGTCCACAACTGTGTCCGATGCACAAGGGCTAGACCAAACCTCATGAATCAGGGGATGGGAAATTTACCTGCAGACCGAATCACACCAGCAAGACCATTTTTAAACACTGGTGTTGATTATTGGGGTCCGCTCTGGGTACATTATAAGATAAGGGGTAAAAAACCGCACAAGGTGTATATTGCAGTTTTTTGCTGCTTTGCTACAAAGGCGGTGCATCTAGAAGTCGTTAGTGACCTAACTACCGAAGCCTTCATTGCTGCCCTAAAACGTTTTATAAGCCGCCGTGGAAGATGTAAAACCTTGCATTGTGACAACGCTACTAATTTTGTAGGCGCAAACAACCAGTTACAAGAGCTCAATAAGGCCATCTACTCCGAAGTAGCTCACAATACAATCGCCAAAACTTGCAGTCAAAGGGGTATTGATGCAAATTCATTCCTCCTCGAGCACCACACTTTGGTGGATTATGGGAAGCAGCAGTGAAATCTGCGAAACACTTACTCATCAAAAACACTTCAACAGCTTCTTTAACTTACGAAGAGCTTGAAACCGTTGTCGTTGAAACAGAGGCGATTTTAATTCTAGACCAATGACACCAATGTCATCCGATCCATCAGATCTAACAGCTCTCACGCCAGGTCATTTTCTGATTGGAGAACCTATAGTAGCACAAATTGATGCATTTTCAAAGGATCATAAAACAACACTTGCATCGAGATGGAAGGTGATAGCCCAACTTAAGCAGGAGTTTTGGTCCCGCTGGACGCGAGAATATCTCCAGGAACTGCAGCAGAGACACAATTAGCGTCAACAGGTGGACAATATAAAGAAGGAACTATGGTCATTATCAAAGAAGAGAATCTACCACCACTTCAATGGCCACTAGGAAGAATTCTTCGGACCTATAAAGGAGATGATGGAGGCATTCGAGTCGTCGATGTAAAAACAAAAACAGGAATATGGAAAAGGCCAATTCATCGGCTAACTCCATTGCCGGTGGAATCCCACAAAGATGAAGATGACACTGATCCAAGCTTAACA
>OZ016503.1:18674253-18701753 GCA_963966595.1 Physocephala rufipes
ATATATATATATATATATATATATATATATATATATATATATATATATATATATATATATATATATATATATATATATATATATATATATATATATATATATATATATATATATATATATATATATATATATATATATATATATATATATATATATATATATATATATATATATATATATATATATATATATATATATATATATATATATATATATATATATATATATATATATATATATATATATATATATATATATATATATATATATATATATATATATATATATATATATATATATATATATATATATATATATATATATATATATATATATATATATATATATATATATATATATATATATATATATATATATATATATATATATATATATATATATATATATATATATATATATATATATATATATATATATATATATATATATATATATATATATATATATATATATATATATATATATATATATATATATATATATATATATATATATATATATATATATATATATATATATATATATATATATATATATATATATATATATATATATATATATATATATATATATATATATATATATATATATATATATATATATATATATATATATATATATATATATATATATATATATATATATATATATATATATATATATATATATATATATATATATATATATATATATATATATATATATATATATATATATATATATATATATATATATATATATATATATATATATATATATATATATATATATATATATATATATATATATATATATATATATATATATATATATATATATATATATATATATATATATATATATATATATATATATATATATATATATATATATATATATATATATATATATATATATATATATATATATATATATATATATATATATATATATATATATATATATATATATATATATATATATATATATATATATATATATATATATATATATATATATATATATATATATATATATATATATATATATATATATATATATATATATATATATATATATATATATATATATATATATATATATATATATATATATATATATATATATATATATATATATATATATATATATATATATATATATATATATATATATATATATATATATATATATATATATATATATATTATGTAAGGAATGCATATATCTTGAATATTTATTTTCCCATGATTTCTAGAGTTGTTCAAATTTTGTGATCACACAGAAAATTTTTTATTCTTAAAATAAAAGAACCTCGGCTCGAAGCTATTCGAATGCCCCACACCCTATTCTACTCATTTGAATTGTTTGTTATGTGCTTGATTGGAGCCAGATTGCCAAAAGCAAGATGATGGTATCATGATAAATGAACTCTTAGTTAAAATGAACTCTTAATAAAATTCAATGGTCCTAGCTTCGCAAGTACGGATATGTGTAACAACTTATCGTGAAACTTAATACCAATTATTTTGTAATTTTGTTGTCTTTTCAAAAGAAATCATGCGTTTCTTCGGAAAATTCAAATTTCATGCGCGCATAAACGCGCAAAAATACACAAATACGCACAAACGTACTAGCGTCTCTGCACATATAACCGTTTATATGAGACTTTTGATATTCGCTGGTTTTTTATATTATTCCGTTGACACACTTTGCATAAAATGTATTTGACGAATCGTTTTCATTATTTGCCTCGCTTGTAAAAATTGCTTTTATAAAATGAATTTCTTCAAAATTTTACAGAGTTATTTACAGATAATAGTATGCCACTATTATCTTGGAATAATTTTCACTTATAAAAAATCCTAATATTCTAAAATCGTTTGAATGCGTCTCACGCAATTTGGCATGAGTACAAGCCCTACTTAAAGCTACCAGGATGTTTTAAACTATTATATTATTTTTGGCTAATAATAGTGGCAATAGTGGCCTTGAAGTAATTTGAACATTTTTGTGAAAGTGTTCTCTGTTCAGTTTTAGACTCATATTAATAAAAACGGCATGTATCACGTAGTCATCGATGGTGGTTGTGTTCAAGTTAAAATGGAACAAATGTCCAATTTTTTAATTAGCTTCGAGTGACCCAAAAAAATAATGAAATCAGTATGTGTTTACACATAGGGGGTGAACGGGGTGTTAAATTTGTTTCCCCTTTTATAACGCATTAAAGGAGGATCTATTATCATAAGCATTCCCTATTATTGCATGCTGTTTGATATTGAAAATGGGCGACATAATTTAATATTAATTTACTTTTGATATTTAATATTAATTTACTTCCTCTAGTTGCCTACTTCTAATGCCCAATTTGCTTCAATGTTGGTGGACGGAGTGCAATGACAAAATTTTATCAATACGAAAACATTTACATGCGTACTTCACTCTCAACGTTCGCAGGTGAAATCTGATGACAAAATTCGATCCTAGAATACCCAGGAATATTAAATTATTTCTCAGAAAATGGATGTGGCCTACCCACCAGAATCACGATTATAAAGAAGACCGCATTACCGGGTACTGAGACTGAGACTGATATTTTCTGTTATTATAACTTGTTTGATTTCGAAAATGGGCGAAATCAGCCTCGTGTCGTTCCCAGTTTTTATGAAATAACATTGAAAAGTCTAATTTTTCAGCCTCTTGAAGTTTTGAATCCGAAATTTTATGGTCGAGGTGGCAATGCTGAGCATTGTAAATCCATTGTAAGATCGGTTGCCTACTATTATACTATACCATGCGTGCGCGATATTAAGAAAAGTTGTGTTTAAGATTAGTCAGTAAGCCTAAATTAATCCAGAAAGGTTAAATGCCACGCCTTAACGATTATTGGGATTGAAATATATATTATATTATAGGTGTAGGGTATATAATAAGCTATATATAAGCTTCAGTCAGACCGAAGTTAGTATTCTTAAATGCTAATAATGATTTAACGAAGAGTTTCCTTATAATGAATTTTTACTATGTTTTAGCAATGTCGGTTCTGGTTTGCCATTCCTCCAAACCAGAAATGCAATCCAGTTAAACTTTTTCGCGTAATTTTTGGCAGTGTATACCCATTAAATAAATGGGACCCATAACATTTTTTAAGAAACTCTCTCGTATATACTCGTCAATATCATTCGTGAAAACCTTACTCTTAATGTTTCACCGGCGGATCTTTCAACAAAATTCCTTATTCTTAATCAATGAAAAGATAACAGCTCCTTGGCGGTGCCACAGTAGTTAGTATTTTTTCTGCCCTGGTGCCAGTTCAATCCCCTCAAAAGACTGTCGGATGTTAACAACTTAAAAGCTAATTTAATAAAATTACTTCTGTGCTTCAAGGCTTAAAAGCGAAATGTTCGCCAGATTGTATGCGAAAATGTTCAATCAATACATACGCTGCCATAAAAAATTGCTTTGGTATTGGCTTATGCAACCGAAAGGGCAGCATTTTTCGCCACAAACAAATTAAGTATATTAGTCCCCTTTGTCGAAACGGTAGAAGAAGATGAGAATAAGAATGGCTTTGTGCTGACATGGGATATATTGAAAGGTCCGACCCTTGCCCCAACAAACTTACATAATAGTCGCGCACTCGTCTATGTGGGATTATATATTTAACCCCTTTGCCAAGGAGTCCTTTGAAGCCTTCCTGTCAAAGAATCCTCTTTGGTTGGCCCTACATAAGACAACCCGAAATACGTGAACAATATAGGTTTTTTGGTAATTTGGTTTGGATTTTTAGAAATTGTAGGCTGTCTTCCTTATTTTTAATATTAATTTGCTTATATGTGCTTACAATTATACAGTAACTTATTAACTCAAGTAGTAATAACATTTAGATAGCTCTCCAAATCATGTCGTAGATAAACAGGATACTCACAAATATAACAGGAACATCTGGTTTTTCGTTGCAATTTATCGTTAGTTCTGCACATCCTATATGCCATTTCTCAGTCCGCAATTCCTTGACTTACATTTAGCTCAAGTTGAGTCATGCGGTAACCAATTAGTGCTTCAATGAATGATTCGATACCATTTCTAATGAAGAATGCTCCTATAACTTGTCGATTATTCATCTCCTCAACTACCTGATGGGTCACTTGGAACATGCAATGTGGACAATGGAACATTCGACAATGGTTCGTCGGTTTTCTAATCATGTTATATAATCATGTTTATAATCATGTATACCTCATAAATCCATGAAGTTGAGCTTTTTGATACAAGATCGTAAATAAATTATTGGTCACAATTATCTTCCTCCTAGTTTTGTACCTTGAACTTTTCTCCAACAACACCTTTCCACCCAACTAGAACCCCCAATCTTACCATATATTTAGATCACATTTCGCCTGCTTCGGTGGAATATATTGCGTAAATCTGGTTTTCCGTCGAGATGGGAATGTTGGTCCATAGACAATTATAATACCTTCTGGTGTAGACATTCCTTCCGGATTCATCATGATCCACAAATCTCATCATAATCCACAAATCTCCGCCTTCAAACCTGATGAAACGAATTATGGATCATTGTAATGTTTCCCTGAATAAAGGATCCTCTCTTATTTTCCACAACTCTTTTATATGCTGCATGTTCGCGTGATTCAGACCTGTTTCTAGACAGAGTGAAAAAAATGTCAGACTGCACTCTCTCAAACTGGAAGATACTATTCATCGCCGTTCTCAATAACATCGTCACAAGATCTTCGAAGATATTCCTCTTTATCTTCTGTATTCATACGACGCCACTTGAATGGGTGTATTTTATTGCCCATTACGAAAATATTTATTAGATATAAAATACTTCCAAATAACTTTTAGACAATGATAGTGATGATATTTTCACTTTAAATAAATAAATATTTATATAAACTTTTGACCTCGATCTGCCTAACCGAAGCTTTACAAATTAGTTTGGTTAGCAAACACTTAAACAGATCAACAGATCGTTACGTGAAAAATCATTCCATTCAAATAAGTAGCTGGAAGTATTATAATTGATAACTCATTACGTGAGTTACGCTTTTAAAGTCCTTACAAGTTATTGCACGCATAAACATAACCTATTAAAGCTTATTAAACCAATTTGGCTAAAACAACACCAAAGTAGAGATCGGGATTAAATTGATTTAATTTTGGCTGGGGTAACGACTGAAGGCATGATTAGTCGTACGTTCGCTCTTTTTCGAACACGAAACTCATATGTCAAAACTCATAAGCTATATGCAGTTCGTGTGGTTGTGAGAATTTCCCCCCGCAATATCAAAATCATTTTAATATTTGGTCACGTTTCGAAAAATTCTCTCAAATTCGAACAAGGTGACAACTAAAAGTGAGTGGCTACATGAAGCTTTCGCTTCAATTTATATTTAACAAGAAATGGATGACGAGAGACTTATTGAGCTTGTTAGGCTAAATGAGCTATTATGCAATAAATTCAAGGCCAGCTATAAGCTAATAGAATTAGTACATTCTACCATGAATTGGTAGATTGAGCTTTAATAATTTTAAGTTTTAATATTTGTAAATTATTATATATAATATTAAATATATATCTAATATTAAATATAATAATCATAATTTGAGCTTTAATAAAAAAGCTTTGGTAATTGAGCTTAAATAAAATAAATTAGTTTCTCAAAAATTCCATTTGAAAAATTATTTTTTAACTTACAAAAGAGTGATTGACAGTCGTTCTTCGGCGCCTATGATTTGTAGTGGCTTTTCTAAATGGAAGCCGACCAAATTGAACAGAAAATCATAAATAGGACGAGTCATTCTTATGTGTATAAAAAATTGGCCTTCATCCACATTTTTTATACTTATGAAAACTTTTCTAAAGTAACCATGTCTCACTCGGTCTCTGTTTATAGGACGAACACGCCAACGCCTAATTTGCCTCGAATTCTTCCATTCATAGTAGAGTCTAATTATATTTAAGATCTCTAAATCACTTTGGTAATCCATTTACTTTTTTTTGGAATTTGCAAATGATTGTAAGAATTGTTAACAACACCAATGAGCACAGCTGTCAAAAAGTGTGAAATTTCTATGAATGCTATTAAATTTGAATGAATTATGAATTTCCCATTAAAATCCGAAGAAACGGTACATAATTATTAATAATAATTAATAATAATACTTTATTTTCTATAATTACTTATATTATTTAGTAATATTTGAGTTACAGAAATCCGAAGAATTTTTAATATATAAAATTCATCAAAAAATGCACATAAAATTCCCACTTTCGAACATGGTTCGACGAGATCGGCAACATCATAATCAATTGAACCCCCTGCAACCCGAACAATTTCGAAAAAGTAAACAATTACGAAAACGTACGACTAATCAGGCCTTAAGAGTTAAACTTTAAATCGTAACATTATTGTCTAGGCGTCTCTTGAGTTACGGTCTTGAGAGGGAGGAAGAAGGTAGCGAGCTTTCTTATTCTTGCCTCATTGGAAATTGAACTCAAGAACACTGATTAACAAAACCATTTCCCTTCCACTGAGCTAAGCTCCCACCAAATGCAAGATGGCACTGAGTGTTCAATTTGCAAATCCGCTTAATATCTCGTCGAATATGACGCCAATATGGAACAGCCAAAAAAAATTGATATCTGGAGGTGTAAATAGTGATAACAATCGAAAAAGAAGCAAACATTGCAGTGCATATTAGTATGATCATAAATATATCAATAGTAAAAAGCAGATACACTTAAAAAAATTAATAAGACTACTAATTTCAGCCTTACCGAAACTTGTACACACACTCAAACATGAGTGTGTACCTACACTCATAATATAAATTTATAGTGTGATCCTAATAATTCATATTCTACTAGCTCATCTTCAACACAATACTTCCCAAAAAGTCCTCACATGGTACACTATAATTCTATATAACATCCAACGCTGCCGTCTAGGCCATAAAATTTCTATGGAGACTGAAAAATAAGGCTTTGCAATTTTGTTCCAGAAAAGTGGGCGCGGGACTTATATAACGGAAAATATTCGCGTCATATTTAACAACAGTTTGGGGATACAAGTTTTTCGTCCAACTCAGCATAAAAATGCTGACACTGAAACACGAGTAGATATTCTTATAATACGTATAATACGGGTTGTAGTTCTCATGCTATCAATACCAGACAGCTTTAAATAAAAACAAGTAAGGGTGCAATCACAGGATTCGATTCTTAGTGGAGGCGCGGATCACGTTAAGCTTTTGCAAAATAGTTTAGTATTTGTGTTTCAGTTCCAGGATAAAATTTTGTCTTCAAATTCACTTCGTATGTGCATACACTAATACAAGCTATAAAAAGTACGCATGGTTCTCATCCGATTTTCAGTACCAACAATAACAGAGAATATTTGTGCCAAATTTCATGACCATTTCATATTTTTCAGGTTTTCACTATTTTACTCATAATTATTTATTTCTAAAATCAATGAAAAAACAATTATTTTTGTTTATAAAATTGTAGAATTCAGTGCATATGTTTCAAAATTATTGATTAAATCAGTACTAGTTACTAATTTAAGTACTAAATGTCACTTGCAGGAAAATGCGTTCGAGTTTTTTACAACCAGATGGATAATAATTTCGCAATGATTTTAAATTATTCTCTTAAATCTTAAGTTTTGATTATTATTATTCTTAATCCTTGGATTGATTTATTGTCGCCATTATTTCAGTTTCGCTCACTCGAACTCTCCTTGTTAGCAATTTCCTGGCGCTATAATAACCAAACCCTCTTAGATTCAGTAGTTTTATTTCATTGAAAATGAAGAAAATATCCCCCACGAGTCCCGTATAACTCCGTCTTCATGTCTCACATTATTTATTTTGCACTGCGTGGGTACGAATCACATTCGCATCTGTACCCGGACATCGAAAGTACGACACTCAACACGATCTGACTCGATTCACCTTACTCGGAAGATGTCGCAACGCATTTCTCACATTCGATTTACCGCGGCGTTTCGCCGGAAGGCATTACTTCCGCTTATAGAGCATGATTGGTTTGGTTTGGAATTAATTTCTCTTTAAACCGTTATGAATTTTTACACATATTTCAGATTATGATTAATTATGGTAGCTTGTTAATGTTCCCTACTATGAATGATTTCTTTACAAAATAGTGCTAACGTGATAAATGACATTCTGAACAAGTATTTTTTGATAGAGATCTTTTCAGTAAAAAAGAAGATGAAACTGAAAATTTGCTTTATAATCTATGTGAAGATCTGTATGTTGTTATAAAGTGCCGCAAAGCAGTTGAACATACTGTTCCCAAATTAATTCATTGGCGCGAAAACATTTTTACTTCAATGGATGAAAATCGCTTTCGTCACGTTACGCGTAAATCGCGAGCAATGTGCTCATCTTTCATCTCTTATCTCTCATAACAAGCTTTTCACTAAATGCAGCAGTAAGCAATTTCCAATAGATTTACAGCTTCCTGATTTTCCATCCTGACTTTTCTGCACGAGGGATTCGATTTAATGACTATTTTGGGGGCTGTGAAATCTTTGTTATCTAGCCTGTTATTCGCTAACTGATCTCTGGAACGTTTAGAAGACATGGGCAAGAAAATCATTTTTAGTGACAAATCGTTGTCAAAGTGAGACATCGTCAAATGTAGGCTTCTTTAAAATAAAAAAAAATTTTAATACCTGTCGCGCACCTTGCACCTTGCACCTTTATTCCATTTCAACATCGACCCGCTCCAGCTGAAAATTTCTTTGGTGTTCATAATTCAAGGAGGTGTCCCCTCAATAAAACTGTGAGATAAAAAAAGTGAAGCTATTTAAGCTTATTAGTGATTATAAATGATTAACGAAAAATTTTCGAATCGTTCCGAATTATTGTTGTTAAGAAAATTAAATTTAATAGTTGTAAATTGTTTTCAATAAATCCAGAAGGATATGGCGAATGAGCCCATCGCTATGAGGTACAATAAATAATAGCGCAAAAATGGGTAGGATGCTGTTTGAACCTCCTCTCAAATCGATATTGAATTCGCTATAATTATGGAAATATAAAGTGATAGCTAATAACACTTGATCTCTTTATAGGAATAATTATTTACGAAAATATTAGAAGATGGGCGTAATTTATTTTACCAAAGTTCTTAATTTGTTCACTTAAATAATTCTAAGAATACATTATCTTTAAATACCAAATGAAAATATTTTAGTTAATTAAACTGATCTAAATAATGCATTCGAAGACACAACAAATTGTGTGTTTGTAGTTAATAATGAATTTTTTGATTATTTTTGCAGCTGAAAGTTTTAATTTCATAAAATCACGATAATCGTGTGATTTGATAATTCGATTCATATCAGTTACAAATAGTTTCAAGGATTTCCATGATTTTAATGATTGGCTTTAGTAAGCATTGCAATCGATTCCAATACCGTTTGTAAGCTTCTGTCGGTAATCACAATTTAAAGCCTCCTCCGGATCAATTTATCTTCACTCGGTCATCTAAACAACACTTTTCAATTACTAAGTCGTTACCAAGTTTCCTTTATGAACAACATAATAGCAACAGCAGCAATAGCAAAAGCAGTAGCAACTTTATCTTTCTCTCTCTCCTTTGTACTGCCGTAAACACACGATATCGGTTTGTGCATTGTATGCTTCTGGTATTGTTGATCGGTGCGGTTGCGTTTGTGGGACTGAGCTTAGGCCTCTATTGTTATTGTCGTTGTAATGTGTTGTGTTGCAGAACACATGAAAGCCTTCACAACTTGACGTTAAGCTATTTCAAGAACGTTCAAATAAAAACATATTTTAACGACAGCACCAACAACAATATTAGTAACTATAATAATAACAACAAAAACAATACAGAATAAACATTAATAGTAAGGATTTTACCGAGCCAACAAGATTACCTACTAACCATATGTTTTAAGTAATGTTATAAAATCATTGAAGCGTGTGTGAAATAAATGCATGTGTGTCGATTCATTAGTGCGCGATATTCAGAAATATTGAGAATGGATGAAGATAAAGGAATTTTACTTTAATAATTTGGGCAAAAAATTAAACAAGGAACAGATTTGAAGTGCTTCAAAAAAATTAGTCACTTCTTCAACTTTTTAAGTTAAAATCTTTTAAATTCAATTCTTTTATTTGCGGAAGCAACTTACATGATACTGAGATATTTTCATTAAGAAAGTGGCTTCAATTTGACACATTTTAGGGAAGTAATTTATTAGTACCAAAGTATTTACGTCCAGTTAAGAAAGTGCGATCCGTAAAGTTCCCCGAGTAACCCTGTAAGGGGTCAACTAGTCTACAACGTAATGTGGCGGGGCTTTACAGGGTTTAGCAAGAATGTCAAAACAAATATGAACACAAATACGGAGTTAAATTTTCCCTACAACATAGCCGGAGATAGCTGTAATTTCTCCCTCGGATTAAGTTATTTTGAAGTAGCTTCCCTAAATAAGTCCGCATCTGTTTTGGGCAACTAACAGAAGGCTGTAATCGACGGCGACTTTTGTGACTTTATGAAGTTACAAATATTTTTTCTTCGTTATAGCACGACACTAAGATTAGAAACTGATTAGCAAGGAAGCCTGGTGCCAACAAACTTACTCTGCAGAAAACGGCGAAGAATTTCCTCCTGCTCTTGAACGTTTATTATAACAATTTTATGATTGATGGCTTCTGACCAACAATCCGAGAACGACAAATTTATTGTTTAAAACACTCGCTACAACACTAGCTTACAATATCGCAATATACTTCGCGATATTTTCTTAATGTATACAATTCTCCCTAATACTGTTAAATTGTATTCACTTTTATTTTCGGTTGTCCGAACTTTTATTTTCGGTTGTCCGAAAACTGCTGTTTTTTCGCAGATAATAATTTTTTCGCAGATATTAAATTTAAACATTATATTAATGCAACTTACTTCCATTCAATAATAATTTTCTATCAATATCTACTATTTTCTACTATAATTTTCTACTATAGCAATACTTATTAATGTACTTTAGAGATACTTGAACAGGGCGGAAATTTAAATGAACTAAACGAATTTGACGAGCCAATAATTAATGATGTGTTGAGTTTTAACTCGACTCAATGGGATTTATGTTGCTTTGAGCAACGAAACCAAAAGTTGTCTAGATGATTGCTGGTATGTCCTTATTTGTTGCGTCAGTTTCACATGAAAAGACCTGACTCCTCATTCCGGAAAACCGAGTTGTTGGTGTGATCTTCTCGCATTTTAATCATTCTGACTATAACTCTTAAAAAATGTTAAAAAGCTATTTTTGCCTTAGCCCTCTCCGTGTTCTGAACTCGAGTAGCGAAAATATTACAGTTACAGCGGAAGCTAAGGAGAAATACATGCACCAACCCAATTTTGATACTATGCAATAATATTTTGTTACTATGCTGTGTTTTTTAATGAACTGTATAGGATTTGCCTATACGAATGACACTTACCCTGATTTTGTACAGGTTTCTATCCAGGTCGTGGGAATATTGTAAAAATCCTCCTTTTTTAATGTAACCAATTTCACACATTTGAAAAATATAAGCAAACCAAAAGGGTCAAAGATGGCGCCACAATCAAAATACTCCTGAATGTCGAAATACATCTTTATTAAAAAAAATTGTCAAGTATATTTTGCAAATCAGAATTTTGAGACAACTCATGAACTTAAAATTGTTGCGCAGAAACAACACTAACAAATTTTATTGATTTTGAGTTTTCAAATCATTTACAAATTTCCCATCGTTTTCTTAATGATCCCAAACCCCAGTTCATTAAAAAACATAGATAGAGAAGTAATCAAAGTACAAGGGTGAATCCCCGAATTAGTAATTGACGTTGTTATATAAATTAGAAAAATTTGCTAAAAAATTGCACAGCATAACATTTCAACTGGTCGCGAATGGCATATAATATATTGTAATTAATGGGCCCTATTTTAAGATGTAATTTTGTGTGGTTTTACATTCAACTAATTCTAACTAATTAATACAGCTACACTAAATCAAAGACTATGGAATGTTTAGAATATTTAAAAGTTTGAAATTAGAAATAGCGAATTATCTCTGAAATACAAAATAAAACTACGTAAAATTTTCTTAGAATAATTAATTATTGTGAAAGCTTTCAGTATTTTCCATATTTAAAGACTATTTTTATATAAAATTTCTAATTTTAATTAAGTAGATTTTTCCGGATCTACTTTGAAGTGCTTGATCTAACTTTAGTGAAAAGCTTGAAATTGTTTATTCCAATATCCTGCGCCGATTGTGGACATTTTTATAATAAAAAATTGACAAGGGTAGTCAAAAATTCTTCACTAGATTTCCTAGAATAAGATGGTATAGATGGTAATAGTTATGGCTTGAGTTATATTTGCAGTTTTTATAGAGAAGAAAGTGTGACCACTATTGATACATTAGCTTCAGCATCCTGTGCAAATTGCAAAAATCGTTGAGATAAAAAATTAACAAAAGTCATCTTCATCGATTCGCAGGACCTTCTGGAAGATATCTAAATAGGTGCCATCACGCTTATATTCTATTTGCATAGAGAAGAAAGTGTGACCACTGCTAAAAATTAGCATCAGCATCCTGCGCAGATTGCAAAAATCGTAGAGATAGATAATTAACAAAAGTGGTCTTCATTGATTCGCAGGAACTTTTGGAAGACATCTAAATAGGTGGCATCACGCTTAAGTTATATTTGCAGTTTTATAGAGAAGAAAGTGTGACCACTATTGATAGATTAGCTTTAGAAGCCGAATTGAAATAGCCACATATGAGCGTATTCTAAGTAGAAAATTTTCTGACATTATACGCTGAAATCATAGTGAGATGAGCGAAGTTTGTTCATCTATGGTACAAATTATATCCAACTGCCTATCTTATATCTCTTATTTTTAAATTGTATCAAAGTTAGCAAGGTTGTTAGCAAAGTTACGCACCACACGAACATCGTTACAGTTTAAGAAGCACAGTTTGGTGGTACGATTTTTAAGTACAATATGTGCGAATACAAAGTCTGGTAGAAAACAATTTAAGTTCCGTTATTGCTAAGGTTTATTTCCCTATTTTTTGCTTAAATTTTTGTTCCTCTTTACGAATGAAAAGGCAATATCCTGTTCAAAACTTTTAATATCTTTCATAATTTTTTTACCTCTAATAATCTAACTGAAACGCGAAAATTACTTAAAATTTTCAATTTTGATAAATAATTAAAGCAAAGCTTTTCATTAAAGTTAGATCAAGCACTTCAAAGTAGATCCGGAAAAATCTACTTAATTAAAATTAGAAATTTTATATAAAAATAGTCTTTAAATATAGAAAATATTGTAAGCTTTCACAATAATTAATTATTCTAAGAAAATTTTACGCAGTTTTATTTTGTATTTCAGAGATAATTCACTATTTCTAATTTCAAACTTTTAAATATTCTAAACATTCCATAGTCTTTGATTTATTGTAGCTGTATTAATTAGTTAGAATTAGTTGAATGTAAAACCACGCAAAATTATATCTTAAAATAGGGCCCATTAATTACAATATATTATATACCATTCGCGACCAGATGAAATGTTATGCTGTGCATTTTTTTAGCAAATTTTTCTAATTTATATAACAACATCAATTACTAATTCGGGGATTCACCCTTGTACTTTGATTACTTCTCTATCTATGTTTTTTAATGAACTGGGGTTTGGGATCATTAAGAAAACGATGGGAAATTTGTGAATGATTTGAAAACTCAAAATCAATAAAATTTGTTAGTGTTGTTTCTGCGCAACAATTTTAAGTTCATGAGTTGTCTCAAAATTCTGATTTGCAAAATATACTTGACAATTTTTTTAATAAAGATGTATTTCGACATTCAGGAGTATTTTGATTGTCGCGCCATCTTTGACCCTTTTGGTTTGCTTATATTTTTCAAATGTGTGAAATTGGTTACATTAAAAAAGGAGGATTTTTACAATATTCCCACGACCTGGATAGAAACCTGTACAAAATCAGGGTAAGTGTCATTCGTATAGGCAAATCCTATACAGTTCATTAAAAAACACAGCATAGTAACAAAATATTATTGCATAGTATCAAAATTGGGTTGGTGCATGTGCATTCTCATTACCTTCCGCAACTGTAATATTTTCGCCGCGTAAAAGATACGGAGCTCTAAAACAGTTGTGCAGTTGAATTCGCAGGATGCCAACTTCACACGGGTTGAGCCCTGAGCCTTAATCACGGATCTAAGTTCCTTAGTGCAACGATTATTTATCGTTAAATTCCTTCCCTACTATCAAAAATAAACCGGAGAAACACTACTATATCATCCAGATTTCATTTCGGTGTTGGTTTGGAAAACCGGAGAAAAACTACTATATCATCCAGATTTCATCTCGGTGTTGGTTTGGAGTCTGGAGTTGAACGACTATCATGAATTGTGCTCCCCTTCTTAATCTTGTCGGTTTCCCTGTTTTCTTTTCTGTATCTTCCCTACTGCATCTGTATAGTCCTGGTATTCATTTGGAGTTGTGTGACCCTCTGTCTGCTGACAGATAATGGATGGTTTCAGTCCGCCAATGTGTGCGTTCTGGCGGTGATCATTCTCTGCCTGTGTCAGCACAATGACCGGTGAACTTAACACAGTCAAACGGTGTGACCTTTCGCATCTTGGTGACAGTTTGATAGTTGATTTACTTCTACAGTTACTGATGTACCAGATCATCGGTTTCTGGCTTCCAAAAATGCTTGTAAATATTGTAGTACATAGTCTGGTATGGGGTCGCTAGTAACTGATTCCTGGGGACTATTTGAAATATTTCCATCAACCTGTCACCCCAGTTCCTTTGTGAGGTTGCGTTTCGAGGTTGTGTTTTGCGAAGAATATATTTCCCAATCGGTGTTCTCTGTTGAGTCATCTGGGTTAAATCCTATTACCCCTGAATTGCTTGTATTATTATCAGCTTCACCATACTATTGTCGCTTCTCGATAATGGTAATCCCATTCATAGTAGTCGACGCAAATAATGGTCCTTATGCCACTGTCCATTTGTACCAATCTTTCAACACTCTCTCTTGCCTAGGCTTACGCTTCTGACGTGTTGGGAAGTTCAGAGTAGAGCGCCGAATGTGGCAAAACGGTCCTGGCCAATAGCATAATTTGGCTATCCGTAATGCCGTTTTCCTGTCCTGTGTCGTTTTCCCTCAGTACCGCTTCGCGTAGTCCTTTTTGTTCACACACAATTTCCGTAATGCACCGTCCCTCTTCGTTGTTTCTGCTGAAAACATACCCTTCGTCCTTGAGTTTTTGCCTAGAAAATTTACATTCTCAATGTCAACCTTCAAATGTCACTTGAGAATGTAAGGGTGAGAGGCTCCATTTCAGGGACTATTGCTTGGTCTAGCGCTCATTGGAATGTATCCGAATGGCATCGCTCGGATCTTTGGAAAAGACATTTTCAAGTACCGTGAAGACCGTATAAATTTTGCTATATATTCTAATACTAAATAATTCATCATTTTTTGTATCTCATTTTAATGTTGTGTCATTCCAATTTATAATGTCTGTTTTCTATTTCATTCATTTGTAAGAAACAATATATCTAATTCTTGTATTAATTTTATCCGCCTCATACATAACAATTTTCAGTGGACAACCAACGTAACTTAAATTCTTTAACCAGAGTTTATATAAATCAATATTTGTTAAAAATTATTAGATTTTTCCGAACCAAAGTCATCAACAATTTGTCGTCCGTTTTAATAATCTATTTTTACGTTAACAATTTTTTTTCAATTTTTCCTTCGAATCTGAAGAAATACCTAATTCTTTTGATGTTCCTCTTAAGACAAAGTGAGATTTTCTTATCCACATGCACATTCTTCTAGTAGGCAGATATAGCGTAGGCAATTTATAGAATCTAAGAAAATTTTTGGAAAGTTTTTCGAATTTTGCCAAATTACGATTAATCATGCGTTTAGTATTTACGTGTTCTCTTCTAATCTGCTTTAAGTCTCCTGTACGCGATATAATGACGACGATGATTCAGAACGAATTCATTTCGGATTTTTTTAGCTTCCCAATCTACGGAATTCTATGCTTACTGCTGAAGTCATGTCATGAAGATTAATTTCTCGATTATATTCTGGTTTGCAATAACGCCTGAGAAATTTAACAAGTTCATGTGAAAATACTTGCACGTTCCCATCCTCATGAAGAAGGTCAAGGGAGAGGAGAGGCAATCGACTCGTTAATGTGTTTCATTGATTAGAATTATTTGTGATGATGGTGATAAGTTTCTCAAAGAGAATGTAAATGCTACGATATTAATTTTAATAATAATAATAATAATAATAATAGTTATCACAATAACAATAATAACGGCGATAACAACAGCTTTTTGGTGTGAATTGTAATACATAAAAATATAAGCCAAATATCCGATAATAACGGTGACGATCATAATATGAAAACAATATTAGTAATAAATCACGAAAACAATGATACCTATAATTATCGTTGTCACCGATCCTTTTGTTTTTTTTCTGGATTTGTTGTACAATTTGTTGTACAGTTTTTTGTTGTACAATTTTTAATTATGTTGTCATGCTTTTAAGCATCCCTGTTTTTGTTATTATTATTTTGATGAACACAATTTTAATTCTATTATAATTAGGTTTTCAATTTCGATAGAAGCGCTCATAAAATAAACACTGCCACAAAATTGTGGTCTCTCAATTAAAACTCAAATAAGTTTGACCGGAAGGTTACTTGGAAGCAGCGGAGACAGATGATTAACTAGTAATCAGCCTTATTTTTAATGAATTTATTGATTAGTGAGTGTACAAATTTTAAACGTGATGAAATTGAAAACCGTAAATTATATGTATCAATTGTGTTGGTAGATGTGCGTACATATTTAGAGCTCCATCACATCACACTGTAAATAACTGTGATGACAGATGAATATGAATTACAACCACGGATTTCATTAAGGAAATATTAGATGACTTGATGTCAATAATTACTAAAGCTGAAATTAAAAAAATGTGAATACAAATTAAATTCATTCCTTACGTAAACTTAATTTTTTTAACATTTAATCGTAATTGAATAGAGAGGTTGAGCATAGTTTAAATAGATAATTTTAGAATAGGATTTGGCTCTTAGTATTCGCAAGAGGTGAGGAAAGCAAGGAAGCACTTGAAGCTTCTTGTTGTTGGTCGGTGTAAACAAGTACTTGAACATGTTAGAGTTAAACTGAAGTAAAATGTTTATTGTTTAATTTTTTGTTCATATATTACCTCTATTAATACACTTCTTTTATTACTTCTGCATAAATTTACATAAAAATATTAAATTTGATGAAAACATTTTTTTATTAAGCAAAAGTTTTTTAAGCAAATTCTTTTTCAAAAAAATTAAACTGAAAAAGAGCAAGAAGAGTAGAAGTCTCAGAGTGTGAAATGTTAATCAATCGTCAGTCCCTGAACTGCTTATGATTGCCTTGAAATGCGCTGCCAGACTACATGCGTCCATAGTATGTATATCTGTACATCTCCCCGTGCGATGCAATTAGATGTCATGAACTTCGAATGTTGATTGTCTTTATTTTGATGGAGGAAACTTGATGAAATGTTCGTTGTTCTTTTTAGGTTTCTCAGAATTAGCCTGTGCAAGGATACACAATATTACTATCGACACATTACATTGACAGTGTTAAAGATGAGTAGTTAATTCAGTAGTGGAATTAATCTCTTGATTTTAAAACACTCTGCAGCGTTGGGAGTTTTCTAAAAAATTGGCGAACGCTTGTTCCACACACTGCTGTTATTTGGTTGGCGTATGTCCATTAATTTTTTCAGAATAATTGTTTTCGTTACACATTTCTGGTAGACTTCCTGGTTCTACAATCGCTGGTATCATTGTTAAGCAACTGTATTTCGAAGGATTGTAATAATGAACCTCGTTGAGCGTAGAGTGCTTATCAATACACGCATACCATGACTCATTATGTCCGGAATAGTTCAAGCTCAGACGAACTAAGTGATAACTACTGAATTATATTACTGTTTTTTGCTAAAATGTCGGTGCCTATTGGTGTTATTATTGGTACCACAACAAATGATTGCTTTGAAATAAGTAATGGACTGCGTGGTGTGTGTCTGTGTGTGAGATATATACCTGTGTGTGAGACATGTGTCTGTTAATACGTTGAGTATGTTTGCTATTACTCCTGGCAAATTAGCAACGATTGCTGACATTTGGATTGTTGATAAAGTGAACTGTTTTAATATGTTGGTTCTCTCAGAATTCTGATCCCTTTTAAAAGTTAATTTAGTCGTTTGTTGATTTTACTGATGCCAGAATTGGTTTATTGTTGATAGTGTTTTATAAAATTTATAATCGATTCTATTACTGAAGTATGTATTTTTAGAATGTCATTGGAATCAATGTCATTATTGCTAATCCTGTGTATAGTCCTTGGAATTTTGTTGCCACAATCAGAATCCAGAGCACCGCATAATTTATTGGCGGTAATAGGCTTTTAGGAAATTTATATATAGGAATATGAATAGGAAAAAAGAACATTTATATCGAATGCCTTTGCATTGTTTCGTTTGTTTAGGAAGACTGCTGTCTATTTGTATTTAGAATCGCTGCTGCTTCCAACATGACAACCTCGAGCTCTCCACAGGTTGATGACGTTGTGCAAATATTTTCTAAGGGTTAATGGTTCGCAGATTTAACTGCGGCCATAATCCACTAGGGTGTGGAGAAGGGGGAGGAATACACTTATTACTTATTAATAATCTACTGACTGGAAGTGTTAATAATCTACTTTTGTGCAGAATCCGAGCAAATTGATTGGCTGAGTTCCCGCAGCAGTCTATTTGCGCCACAATATAGCGTTTACCATATAACGTTTATGTTTTCCTTCCTTCCTTCCTCAATGATTCTAAGCATCGATCTACTCGGAGAATTCCTCAACCGACAATAAAGATTCTGTGGCTTGGCAAATTTGTCACCATGAAGAAATACTAGGACACGCGTATTTCGACGCGCATCTAGGAAACTGCTCTTGAATTTGTTTTGACAAATTACATCGAAAAACTATCCAAAAGTTTTGCAAATCAGTTAGTAATTCTTTACCCCAAGTCAGCTTCATCTCCTAAACCTTTCCAATAACTTCCGCCGACCCCAGCATTCCTAACGGCTTAAAAATTTAAATTTGGTTTGAAGATAGCACGTTTGCTGATTAATGAAATGTTAGAAATATGAAGTTTAAACAAAAATGCGTCTTTTGGTATCCAAACTGGTCCAAAGTTTTACTGTTGATTTATTTTCATTGAAGTCTAAAGTCATGTTTTTGTTTCTCTCGCAGTATGCCTTGAAGGAGCCTAGGTCAATATCCTCACCATTTTTTGTGTTTTGAGGCCAACATTTTATAGTAAAAAAGTGAGCCGATTCCAAATGTCGATTTTATTGTGAAGTTGTCAGAACCCCCCAATAAGTCGACAAGGTAAAAATCGTACTGCAGGACATGGGTTCCTGGGGGATGCCTATGTGTTGACTGACTAAGTACTGTCATTTTGACGTCGAATAATGTGCTCCAATCGTGCAATCGCGATCTGCTTTTGATTAATAGTTTTGGTGGGGTCGTCTCTCCGACGACCAACACTAAATTGTTGCCACGTCATTACTATGTTAGCACTAAATACAATCGACTTGACAGTCGAAACCTCACCAGCTTTGAAAATAAATCAATTCGGAGCTCGGGACCAAAGCGAAGTATATAATTTAACCCACATTCTCCAGAATTAAGAAACATCCACACTAAATTATTTCGTATGAAAAATAGCATATTTTAGTAATAAATTGTACATATTTTGATTTACGAGTCGGTATCACGTGACGCATGTAGGCGAACCCTTTACCAAAAATGAAAAATAGAACGTGTACGATAAAGATCGAGAGTTTATTACTTCCTTTTCGGTTTTCTCTATTCTTTTGAGGATTTAAGCTCTAAAATATTGCATCAATATAAATTACTAGGTAAATGTAAATACATACTTACTTTTTTATTCCGTATGGTGAGAAGTACTCTACTCAAAGGCCCACATTACATTTGGATTACTCAGTTCGAACTCAGGAAGTGAAATCGGATCCATCGTGAGGTCCTTGTGTGTTCATTTGTGCATTTCGAACAAAGCGGACGGTTTTATTTAATGGCGCCAGTTAGACCCAGAACCTAATTTTTGATATTTTCTCAGCATCTTTTGGTATATTTTTGTATTACTCACAAGTCCAAAAACCATGTAAACGTCAGCCACTCTCATTTTCCCCAGAAATAGATGTATGATAGACTTTTATATTTTGCTCCGCTCTGTCCATTCCGCCCATATTTTAATTATATATTTGAATGAAATATGAAATACGATCATAAATATATTGCATTTCACTCTTATTCCGTCTTTTCGCACTCCCTTCGGAATCAGAAAAGCATAAGGATATAACGGTCACTAACGAAATATCTCTCAAACGAGTTATGAAATCCACGGAAAGTTGGAAATAAATTATCTATAATTTTAATGAAAAGATGCAAATTCTTGTCCTAAAAATGAGATAAATTAGGAAAATCACAACAAAATCATTCAAAATTATTGGCCGAAATGTTTGATTTATTCTTGTCTCGGTCTAACCTTCCCTCTGGAACTTTTCGTATTACGCCGGACCAACATGACTGATAATAACTGATATGCTTTTCTCCTATGGAGAAGAATTTATAGTTATCGACTTAATGCAACATTTATAGAAATTTGTTCAGAAATTTGTTACTGAAACATTTTATTATTCAAATGTGCTTAAGAAATTGATATTGAAGTCAGAATATTAGGTAATCCTTAACGTTATTTTAAACTCTATAGGGGGCCCTTCATGACACTAATTGGCGCCATGAATTTTATTTAAAATCAATTAATAACTCCTATGTCCGCAACTATAACGTCTAATGTAATAAATCACTGCTGTTGCTTTTGTTGTTTTTGCTCACTAAGTTGTGTATGTGTGTTTGATCTACACACAAGCCGTTGTGTGTGACGCGTTACGTCCGTAGCAGATGCAGTGTTAACAAAATACCAAACTTTGACGTTGACAAATGATAAACGAACACCAAAAAAAAAAAAAAAAGACGACAACAACCAACTTCTAGATCCATTTAAAAATAACACGCGATGGTCATCCAGTTTAATAGCACGCAAAAACACATCTCCACATATATTCGTGTACCTACAGCAACAACAATGGAGACACAAGCTATAAGAATAAAATATTTCTTGGCACAACAACCATTGCAAAAACCATTGCCATCATTGCAATAAACTTGAGAAACTTCCTTTTTGCTCTTGAAATTTTCGGAAGAACTGGGACTGTTTTTTTATTTTCCTTAAGACGAAAAATTCCTAGTTTTCTTGAAACATGTGCGAGATTCGGAAGCATTCAGACATAACAAAATTCTGGAACGAGAACTGTTGATGAGATAAGGCGAGAACGACGAAAGAGTTTTCTCGACTAGAGTATAGGGCAAAGGTAAAGAAATATTCAGTTAAGGACATGTATCGAGGTAAAGCAACCAACAAGACAACCAAAACGAAATCCCATATTGGTAACGCATAAATTTCCATTTGCATAAAAAATCGTCGTCATTGATTGAGATTTGAATTGTGTTCAAATCTTGTGCGGAAAGTGTGTTCGTGGCTATGGGGACGATGTCTGATTTTAAGGGTTAGTTTCCTTGGTCTTCTAGTCGAAATAGCGTCTGATATCGGAATTTTTCCAATATTGGGACGTCACGACAGTGCGCACCATGTAGTAACCCGTTATCCTAACACCGGAGTATAACGAATATGCAACACATTGGTTGATGGACTGACCGGCTGATACAAATACAAATATACTATAATTAATTCGTCACTGGATCGAGGATTCAAAATTGAATGAGTTGGAAGAACTTTCGTTTATGTATAATTTATAATTCTTCGTCTTATAAAAGGTCTTTAAAACTGTCGTTGTTAACTTAATAACATTTTATTTGACTCTCAATCTAATATAATTCAATTTTATTTCTTTATTTTTCCGTACCTTACTGTGGTCTATCCCCTGCAGTGTTTTTCTTCATGGAATTAAGACGAAAGTTTGATAAAATTACTTGCATGGGAATCGGTCAAATTGTGACAGCAAATAACATTGATAGCGTTAAGGCCACGGTTTTGGCAACGGTAATGGCAACAGCAATAGTAATGGTAACTGATATAGTAATGGTAGTGGGAAATGACAATGGAGATGCTTGTGATAGCGGTAATGTTAATAGAAATCTGCAAAGAATATAGTAATGGTAATAATAATGCAAATGGTAATAGTAATGGTAATGGTAAATGTAGTTGGTTTGGTGATAATGTATTTAAAAATAAGGGCTACGACCCATACAATTTTGATGGCAGTGATAATATTAATGGTGATGATGGTGGTAATAACAGTGGAAACGGACAAGTTTTTTCGGAATGATAGCAAGAGTGACAAAAGTAAACATAATGTAAACAAAAGTAAATGTAATGGTAGGGTAATGGGGCATTAATGGTAGAGCTGCGGCGAATGTTAGTAGTAATATTAGAGTAAAATGAAGATAATTTTGAGTTTACTCGTAAAACGCTTTATTTAACGAGTGTAGGGTACATCCGAAAGAATGGGGTGTATTATCTTTGTGGTTCCGTCAATGATGAGTGAAAGGAGGCGTGGTTGGTAGGGAAGTTACATATATTGCTCAGACTCATTTCCTGAGTCGGTTTAACGATGTCCGTCCGTCTGTCTCTATGTTTTCATGTCTGCGTGTGTTTGGTTGTGCGTTTCTGGAAATCATGACGGGATGTGGTATCGACATAAAACTTGGCACGAGTTTTCCTGATCACAATAGTTTGTTTACTATCTTATGAAATAAATTTGTGGAACTCCATCCTTCAGCCATTGTTAAAACTTTGACGTTTTTGTGGCCGAGACGGAAGTGTTGGACACCATAAATCAACAAAACAGTCCCCACTATTATACTATACTATGTGTAGCCTTTTTGAGAAAGGTTGTGTTAAAGATGGTAGTTAATCTCATTTAAACAAGGAAAGGAAACTGTTTTAAATTACAAACTAATTTAATTTACGAAAATAGGTCGTATCAACTTCAGCCAATCAGAATTTAGTGTTCTTACTTGTTTTTTAATTAGTGTTTTAAAATTTAGTGTTTTTACTTTTTTTGTTTTTTTTTATTTTGTATTTTGCATTTGTATTTTATTTTCAACGTTTTAAAAAAAAAAATTTTATCCTCGAAATCACCCGCGAATATTTGATTTGTTTTGCGAAAAAATGGGTGTGATATGCCCATCAAAAATTATGAAGAAAATCAAATTACATGAGAGCGGCGGAGACATTGTCGTAGAATATTTTCATCGTTATTCACAAGTTCACTTTTTAAGACGACGCCGTCCACCTTCGAGGTTCACTAAAGTGAAAATTTTATTATTCACAAGTTCACTTTTAAAAAGGTGAATCTCGAGACGTCGTCGCCTCTATTCTTATTTTGTTCCAGCGCATGCACAATACATGTGTTTCATTTACTCTTGCTGAAATTTTTTGTTACTTTTTGCTCTTGTCGAAATTTTGAAAAAAAAGTGATACCAACACAAATTCCACTATACTTACGCATTTTTCGTTTAAAAGAAAGCAATCTTGTTTTTCTTTTTCTTTTTATTAATTATATGAGTAAAATTGACAATATCATTAATATGTATTATAAGTATTGAATTATTTTAATACTAACATTATAATATGTAATTAGTAATAAATAGATGTAAATAATGAATACATTTTGAAAATATGCAATATCATAAAATATTTTGCCTTAAAAATTTCATTTTTATGAGAAGACGACACCTACCTAGGTGTCGTCCAATTTTTAGACGTCGTCGTCAATGATGTCGTACTTGTGAATAATCAATCTCACATCGTTCCTCAGAGCTCGACGCCGTCGTTTTTAGAAATGTAAACAAACACGTTTGTTTGGACGGCGCACAGTGGCAGATATTTTGAAATAGCGGTCAAAAGTCTATATCTTCTGAACGCGTTAAATTATTTAATTTATTTTTTTTTCTTTGCTACCCTAATCTTTAGCTTTAATTTCATGCTACAACCATTAAAATTGACATGGGGGAACCAAAGATATGACAGATTTTATCAACCTACCTCGTACTTTTACTACAATCTAAATCTTTCTAAGCATATCCGTCATGAATAAAGAACACTGCAAACATACTGCTATTTCAAAATATCTGCCACTGTGCGGCGTCGTCTTAAAAGGTGAACTTGTGAATACTAATCAAAAATAATTGCCGAAAGAACTAGTTCTTGACGACGTCGTCTCTGAAAAAGTGAACTTGTGAATAAGGGTGTTTGTCATTATAATTTATTTCGTGTTGAAAATAGGCAAATGGTACGAGAACCACGCCCGCTTCTGATACTTAATAGGCTATCTGTATTATAGATATTAATGTGTCAACATGCGTAATTCACTTTCAATGTTTTTAGGCGAAGTTTTATGTCAACATTTGTCCCCCAAAATCAACCACAAATATTAAATTATATTTTGAAAAAAGGGCATGATCCGTCTGCCAGAATTATTTTTTACAAAGAAGATCACATTACAAGAAGACCATTGGAGGTATTGTCTTGAAATTTGTCATAAATATTATATTTCTATAAATTATTTAATATTGAATTAGGGTGGTCCGTCGCCACGAACACTTTCTTTTATGAAATAAAATTTCGATACCTCATCTTTCAGTCTCGATTGGAATATTGAAACTTTTATTTTATAACGTAATGATGGTGAGTGTTGGGCGTTATAAATCCCCTAAATCACGAGCCTCGACGGTCACTATTTAGCTATACTGCGTGTGTGGTCCTTTTTGAGAAGAGTTGCGTTCAAGGTTATTTAGTAGCTCCAAATTAACCAAGAAGGAAGGAATGAAAGAGGAAGGAAATGTAAATTTATATTATGGGTATAGGGTGCATAAGTTTTGGCGAGGCCG
Source organism: Physocephala rufipes (assembly GCA_963966595.1). NCBI lineage: Eukaryota > Metazoa > Arthropoda > Insecta > Diptera > Conopidae > Physocephala > Physocephala rufipes. The sequence continues at coordinate 18,699,459 of OZ016503.1, forward strand.
AAGTAAACCTCTTCATCTGTTTTATGATATTTTTCTTCTTTTGCATTTTACATATTTTTGGAATATTTCACCCAAAAAGGGGAAAGGTAACAAAGCCTTTTATCGACCCATAGAAAAAGGCAGCTTTTCATGTTTTAAATGTCGCCGGCATATTTCCGTTTCATACTCTCAATTTAATCTTGAAACATAAAAGCATCGCGGATGTTATTATGACTGAAAAAAAAAAAAAAAAAAAGAAAGGGAGAAAAAAGAAAAAAAAAAAATCAGCACAATTCTGCTCTTCTTTCTTGCTTTCGGCAGATATTAGAAAAGTACCATTAAAAAAAGCGCCATTCAACAAGGCGCCACCGTTCAGTCCACAAATAAGTAAATTAGGTTTATGCTTTGAGCAATTCATAGCAGTTTACAAGTTGCGAGTCGTTGAATTGTAAAGCACATAAATCACTTGAGAAATGTCCTTTAAGAGCCACAACGGTTTCGATATGCCACGGAGAGCAGTTCACTGAACTTTTAGTGAGCGAGCTTTTTTCGACTACGTTTTGGTAACGGGATGTAAGGCGCGTACGACAATAATGATTAACGTTAAAAATTAAGTTAGAGCCTGAGTCGACATTGAGTGATATATCAAAGACATGCTCCAGAATAAATAAACTACTTTTACCTGGCTTCTCTTTACCCGTGCCATTTGCGATTATTCAGTAATAAAGATTATTAATATGCACAAGAAATCGAATAATGTATTTTGTACTTGTGGAATAAATGTATTCGTATTAAAATATTTTAATCTTACAATCCTCACAATAAATTCTTCAAATAATTTGCAATGCATTAACTAATCACTGATTTTTTTCTAAAGAAAGATAAATCAATTTAGTTTTAACAAAAAAAATTATCACGTCATGTGAAACGGGTTTCATACACTAAAAATATACTGAAACACTGAGTGGATATAGTTGACTGCGTGCATGCATGTATATCTGCCTAAAGGCTTGATTGGCCTCCTTTTCGTTATTGTTGGAAATTCCCGTGTTGACACATATGATTTGATGTACGCTAAGAAGTTGAATGGCCTAAATAGAGTACACTTTAAAGTCAAATGTAAAATTACAGTTCATCTTGTGGGAGGTATGATCAAAAATTTTTCCGTCAGATGATTTCGAATTTAAATTTAAAATTTATAAAAATATAATAAATGCTCCCGTAATATAAATCTATAATCTTATCCTAACAATCAGTGGGCGGTACACGGCAAATTTAATAATACACATTGAATTTCCTGGTTATCTTAGATCTACTAATTTATCTGCAACACAGACTTTCTCAAAAGGCCTACTAATACTATGGTTCAGTGGTAGGCGTATCACTCCCATTTTTTGTGCATTTATAGTGTACACTACGATCTCGGTCATAAAATTTCAAAATCAAAATTTAAATGAAGACTGGAAAATGTGGTCTTACAATTTTAGTTTTATAAAAAGTAGATGCGGCACGGTTCCGATTTGGCCCATTTTCAATAGTTCTAATGACATATAGTGGGCATATTTTATAGTGGCAGCGCTATTTCTCAAGTAATCGCGATTTCCACAAACTAACGACCAAACACACAGACTGACGGCCGAACTAAATTAACTAAATTGATTGTAATTGTGAACCAGAAGATAGGTAGGATAGAAGATAGACATTTCTATATTTGGCACGCCACCGCTATTACGTTGCAAACGAAAGAACAAAGTTAATATACTCTCATCCCTTCGGTGCAGGTTCGTTGTAAATAAAAACTTTACATTTCTCAGTTGAAAAAGAGGACAAAATTGAATTCGGCCAACATCAGAGTTAAATATAAAGACCTGTCATATTAGGTGTTCTTCATGGAATTGTCCTCTATCCAATATTCGGTTGAACGGCTTTATCTCCAAAAATCCAAAAAAGTTTAAAATAAAATTGATTGTTCTGCGACCCTTGCGGTTATTCCATTCAATCTTTCTATGAATTCGTTGGTGAATGACCCTGTTGGTGGAACAAAAATAATAGAATACAAGGAAAAGTTTCGAAATCAAATATAAATGTGTTATAAAGATATAACTATCATGTCATTTTGTATATCCTCTGTTTTTATTCTTAGGTAAATATGATCCTTTAGCTAGGATTTACTCGAGGAGCAAGGATTTACTTTACTTTAGCAAGGATTTACTTAAATTTTTCACGTTTCAAAGAAACGTAACCCAATCTAAGTCAAGTACTTTTGAAACAATTTCTAAGCATATTATCGCTAAAGAGTTAACAACTAAAATTACT
>OZ016503.1:18707432-18774932 GCA_963966595.1 Physocephala rufipes
AAGCAGAGACAGAAGTACACACAGATGCTTCAAAGCATGGATATGGAGCCGTCCTTCTCCAAAAGGACTCAGAAGATCAATCATTTCACCCAGTCGAATACATGAGTAGGAAAACTTCACCAACCGAAGAAAGATATAGTTCGTATGAGCTAGAAGTTTTAGCAATTATACAGGCACTAAAGAAGTGGCGAGTTTATTTGAAAGATATAAAATTTAAAATTGTGACAGACTGTAATGCCTTTGCCAAAGCAATTCACAAGAAAGACGTACCGGACAGAGTGATGAGATGGTCGATGTATTTACAAGAGTTTAATTTTACTATAGAACATAGGAGAGGAACTAGTATGCGACATGTGGATGCTTTGAGTCGCGTATATTGCTTCCTCATAGAGGATTCTCTAAAGCATAAAATACAACAAGCTCAAGATAATGACGACTGGCTAAAAGCAATAAAGACTATTTTAGAGAAAACAAATTATGAAGACTATTTTATTAAAAATGGTTTAGTTTACAAAGATCCAGTTAAGGAACTTTTAGTGATTCCTACTGGAATGGAAGAAGAAATGATAAAAGTTGCACATGCAGAAGGTTATTGGGCAACTAAAAAAAACCAAGGAACTAATAGAAAAACAATATTTTATTCCAAATCTGAATAATAAAGTAAATAAGATAGTGAAAACCTGTATTGAGTGCATAATTGCAAATACCAAACAAGGCAAGAAAGATGGATATCTATCACCCATAAATAGGGAATCTGAACCTTTTCACATGTACCATATCGACCGTGTTGGCCCACTATTAGAAACTCACAAAAGATACAACCATATTTTAGTAGTTGTAGATGGATTTTCCAAATTTGTATGGCTTTACCCAACTAAGTCTACTGGAACATATGAAGTAATCGATCGCCTCAAAAAACAAGCAGCTATTTTCGGTAATCCAAAGTTTTTAGTTTCCGATCGAGGTACTGCTTTTACTTCAAGCAAATTTAGTGAATATTGCAGGGAGGAAGGTATAGAGCACCTTTTAATCGCTACAGGCATTCACGTGGAAACGGCCAAGTGGAACGTATTCATAAATCAATAATTCCGATGTTGTCAAAGCTATGTCAACGGGATCCAACCCACTGGTATAAGCACGTTGATGAGATACAACAAATATTAAACAATTCTCCTCCTAGAAGCACTAAATTTTCACCATTTCGCATTTTGACCGGACTTGAAATGCGTACTAAGAGCAATTTAGATATTAAAAATTTAATAGGAGAAGAATTATTAGCTGAATTAGATTTCGAAAAAAATGAAATTCGAGACAAAGTTAGGAATAATATTATAACTTTATATTATAACTAAAACAGTATAAAATTAATGATCTTGTAGCAATAAAGCGAACACAATTTGGTTCCAAAATGAAATTAAAGCCGAAATTCTTAGGTCCCTATAAAATTACTGAAATTTTAAATCACGAGCGCTACAAAGTAGAAAAAATCGGGGAAACTGAAGGCCCAAGAAATACTATTACTGTCACAGAAAATATGAAATCTTGGAGTTAGTCATACGGGGCGTATGACCGTCAGGATAGCCAAATGCGGGAGAGCACTTTGATGCAATACAGTAAAAAGAAATCCCAAAAGCCTTGACTTAAATAAACAAAAATAAATTTACTATGGAAACAGTGAAAATATTTTTCTCTGTAAAAAAATATGAAAAGGCAGTTTTTGTATTGAAGTCGTCGGAGTTGGTTATAATTATCCCACAAAATACATTGTGTTTGAATTATGTTACTTTGGTTTATTACATTTAATTTACAAATTTAAATAAATGTACCTTTTTTATAAAAATTATGAACTGTTTCAATTAAAATACAAAAAATAAGATCCGCGATCCCACATATATATATATATATATATATATATATATATATATATATATATATATATATATATATATATATATATATATATATATATATATATATATATATATATATATATATATATATATATATATATATATATATATATATATATATATATATATATATATATATATATATATATATATATATATATATATATATATATATATATATATATATATATATATATATATATATATATATATATATATATATATATATATATATATATATATATATATATATATATATATATATATATATATATATATATATATATATATATATATATATATATATATATATATATATATATATATATATATATATATATATATATATATATATATATATATATATATATATATATATTATATATATATATATAATATATATATATATATATATATATATATATATATATATATATATATATATATATATATATATATATATATATATATATATATATATATATATATATATATATATATATATATATATATATATATATATATATATATATATATATATATATATATATATATATATATATATATATATATATATATATATATATATATATATATATATATATATATATATATATATATATATATATATATATATATATATATATATATATATATATATATATATATATATATATATATATATATATATATATATATATATATATATATATATATATATATATATATATATATATATATATATATATATATATATATATATATATATATATATATATATATATATATATATATATATATATATATATATATATATATATATATATATATATATATATATATATATATATATATATATATATATATATATATATATATATATATATATATATATATATATATATATATATATATATATATATATATATATATATATATATATATATATATATATATATATATATATATATATATATATATATATATATTATATATATATATATATATATATATATATATATATATATATATATATATATATATATATATATATATATATATATATATATATATATATATATATATATATATATTATATATATATATATATATATATATATATATATATATATATATATATATATATATATATATATATATATATATATATATATATATATATATATATATATATATATATATATATATATATATATATATATATATATATATATATATATATATATATATATATATATATATATATATATATATATATATATATATATATATATATATATATATATATATATATATATATATATATATATATATATGGCGAAGGACGGTGTTAGGGTCCGACTTCCGGGGGATGCGAAGGATAAAGGTGGTCCAAGTTAATTTTCACGACTGTAAGACGACGTTCGATGGCCCGCTACTTGTGATGGCAGGTATTGTGGGAACATACAGGCCTACACACTATTGTGCGGGCATCATACAGGACTGTCTATATACACGATACCTCAGTTCTTCCACCGTTTGCTGATTTCAAGGGATGTGTAAATAATATAGTAACTATGAGGGTAAATCGCACCTGGCTAGACAGGAATGATTCCGCTATTTTTCGATTAATATGGAGGGAATTGAATTGGAGAAGGTCAAAGCTACTTCTCGTTAAGTTGGAACCAACTTAGGGTTCCAGTAGGAAATATGATGAAAAAGTTCGGGACGTGGCGGACTGTCGATTACTGTAGATCGTGTGGTGATGTTGATGAGGAGGAGACTATACGCCACTTACTCTGTCGCCATCCGGCTCTCGCCACCCAACTTTTCCAACTTTTTTGGGGACAAGGTCCTGCTCGGAACATACGGACTTGAGGGAATTTCCGGTGTCTTGTCTCTTCACGTCGATTATAAGCGCTACGACTCCTTTGTATCAGCCAAACTGGGATAGTTAAATTCCAGTGGGTGTGGTAAACTGTAAAAGTGCTCAAAGGAAGATTTTTTAAGAAGGGTTCCACCATATTTGGTGCTGTTTAATTTAAGAACCTCTTTACAGAGGCATCCACAATGAGTCTCGTTGGCCTAAGTGAATACGGAAGTGAGGCTTCCCACGCCTCCATAACCTAACCTAACCTATAGGCAATGGAACTCCTCTCACCGACACAACCCTTCCATTGAGAGAAGTTAGGGTTATGCGATCTGACATCTATATGACTTTTGATATTATTTTTGTAGGGTTTTGTTATTTGCTGGTGCTTTATCGCCCACTCAGCGCTCCTCGATCAATAAGGACCGAAATCATCGCTAATGTGGTTCCTCCCTTCCCCACAGCTCTAATTAAAGCTTAAAATCCTAAAAAATCAAAAATAATTGAAAAATATGTTAAGGTGTTTATTATAACATTTTTTGATAAAGAACAGTCGATAATATTTACATATAACGCTTACCCCGACATAGTTTGTATATTACCTAATAACATTAATTGAGGCACCGCCAGAGCGAAAGTCCAGCGTGTTAGTCGAATTTGCATTCGATGTCGACTGAAGAATTACCTAAATCTTAATTGAAAGCCTTCACTGCCAAAGCACAACACATTGCAACGTGCCCGCGATTCGATCTCGAAAAATTAACCAGAAGACGATTACTAAAAAGTTTGCGCAATTCCAATAATCCCTTTGAAATGGGGGAAAGTATATTTTTAAAATTATACAGAATCCCTAAAAACCTTTGCAAACAAATTATTGATGAATTAATTGATTATGATTGCATGCAAACGTCGACTCGCTTCATGCTGAGGTTTTTAGCAACTCTTCATTTCTATATATATATATATATATATATATATATATATATATATATATATATATATACGGATCAATCATCACTATCGCGAGCGCCGCACAGTATGAGCCAATTGGTAGTTTCTTCAAAAGCAGGTGAAATACATTTCCCAACAACAGATGTAAAACAAAGATAAATAAAAACCGGGTGAGTGAAATAAGATTATTTTAATCCTGGGGAATTTAAGGAGCAGTAGGTGCTTTGATCGCATTCATGTTGCCATTATTGCACCAATAAGTACTAATATTGCCGTGCCCCTTTCTCTTTATATGATTAGAAACGGGTATTGTAGTATCAATGTGGAAGCCGTGTGCGACCATAAAGGCCTGATTAGTCTGACGTGTTGGTACGTTTTGTTACGTGGAAGTTGTTTGAGCATATTGTCGAAATGCAGTACAAGACGCTGCCAGACTGTTTAAAATTGGGAATTATTAGGGCTGTGAATAATTCTTATTTCCAAGAATTATCTGCACAAATTTTAAAGGCTTTTAATTATATACATATATTAAATTACATTTGTTGTGGAAATAATGCAATTATTTTTAACATTAATAATATTTAAAAAGGTACAAAATAAATTATTTCCTTCGACTTAATTTTTTTTAACAATTAAAACAAGGCTTATAGAATTTATACAGCTTCTTCTTTAACATTGTTGTTGTTACACAAACAGCTGTCTCAACGCAATTCAATTTTATTTGCGATTCTATAAAGGTTTTGGAATTAAAATGGATCGTTTAATGGAAGAAGAAATGGAGGACTTGGAATTTTTATTAATTGTTACTCTCTGCTCTGAGTGGCTCAATCGCAGAGCAAGAAGGCGATGGCGCTTCCGCCCTATAAATACTGATCGTGTGGTCCATTGATACTTTAGAAGGGTATTCATGAGAATAAAGTGTGGTAATGAAGATCAATTTTTTATACATACGAGAATGACGAGTCCGGTGTATGATATGTTGCTGTCAGACCCTATTTGGGTCTATTAATCAGACCCTATTAATCAGACCCTATTTGGCTTTAGACAAGCCTTCTCAAATGATAAGTTAGAGAAAAAACAACTTTTTAGCACGCAGTAACACAACCTCACCTCAACAAAATCACAAAGCAACTGAAGTCAAACCTTAACAAATCCCCGGAAATATAAAAAGCCGTACAACCAAGTGGCCATTCCCCGTACTTTTAATAATAAATAATGTCGATATAAGCAACCGTGGGTCTGATTTTTTGGCTTCCAAACGTGGAACTCGTTTGTAAAACGCGAAAATATCAAAATGAATTTGATATTCTTCTTCTTCTTTACTGCGTGCACGTTCGTATAATCAAATACACAGGATCCCATAAGGTAGATAGGCTTTTTGACAGCTTCCACCTAACAAAACCTACCAACACGTCAGACTAATCAGGCCTTAATTTGATATTCACCGCAATCAACGCGCAATTCCAGGGATCATGTCACGATTCCGCTATATGGACTACGTCAACGGTACGAGCAGCTATGGCACAAGCGCATTCATTGTGGTGCGATTCGTGGTTGTTTGGAGGCCAAGAGTATCCTTTGAAGCCATGACTGATGACTCCTGTGGCCGAAGCTGTTACGCTGCAGGAGCAAAAATATAATAAAATGCATGCCAGCGCACGAAATACCATTGAAAGATGCTTTGGAGTTTCTAAATCTCGATTCCGGTGCCTCTCAAAGAATCGCGTTTGGCACTACACGCACGAGCGCGCGGCAAATATTACATATGCCTGCGCTATCCTGCATAACATCCTTTTAAATAATGGAGTACAGCATATAGAAACACCCATACAGATAAAGGTACCAGCTGGGCTGGCACCTCGCCACTTGCAGCCATACCCTGGGAAGAACAAAGTATTCGACAGCGCTATATCTTAAGCATTTGATTTATATAACTTTATATAATTTGTAAAAAATTAAAAAATTTAAATTAAGAATTCTTATATTAATTTAAAACCATACTTTTTTATATCCATTTTTAAATTTTTATTAATTTTTGTTATTATTGTTTACATTGTTATTTTTTATGGAATCTAGAAAGTTGCGCATTTCAGCGGTAAACGTGTTAAAGGAGACCGTAATAATGGCCATTTGTTACAGCTGCAGCCTTCGAAATTCGTCCTCTCTTATGACTCAGCGCTCTCCAGCAATCTATCTATAAGAGAATCACCATATCTCGATTCTCGTCTTCTACGATGCGAACGATAGGGTGAGTCGTTGTCTTCGCTCTGTTAGGGTGCGCTGCTCCACGATGACTCGTCGTTTGGTGATGCAAGTTGACTTAAGACAGTGGACGGTGGGCGCTGGACAGCGGACGGAGTAGGACTTGATACGAACGGTGGGTACTGGATAGCGGATGGAGTAGGACTTGGGATGGATGGTGGGTACTCGATAGGGGACGGAGTAGGACTTGGGACGGACGAAATCGGACTTGGGACGGATGAAATCGGACTTGCGATGAACGAAATCGGGCTTGGGACGGACGAAATCGGATTTGGGACGAACGGTGGGTACTCGATAGCGGACGGAATAGGACGTGAGATGGACTGCGGTAATAAACCATTTATGCCACTCTAAATAGAAAAACATTTTAGAAGTAAAGTAAAGTAAGTAACAAAATATTCATATTACTTACCATGAATCCAAAAGTAACATTTTCTGCTCTATTTACTGCTGCAATGCCAAATACATGCAAAGCTTGCTCTTCAAAGTCGGTGATGGTTGATATTTGAGGCATCCTCCCGTAGCTTTTATATGAGTCATCGCCTAGCTCTTTAACTGAGACTTCCAGTGCCCCAAACACTAATTAAGCAAATAAATTTTAAAATATTTTACTAACACACCTCAATTATACCTCTTTCCACTTCGAGTGTGCCCTCTCAAGGCATTCAGTTACTCAGAAAGCTGCTTTCAAAGCTCACTTTGCAATTTTAGTGAATTTGGACAATTTTTTTCCACTTGTATTTCGGGATGGTCCTGCACAAATGCTCCTGCGAGTTCTCTCAAATTTTGGCCGCCTATAATACACATATTTAATTTAATGTTTAGCTTTAATAATAATAATTAATAATAATTTTAATAATAAAATACCACATTCCTATCATTATCCATTTGTGTGAATATTCAGGGTTGAATTCTCGTTGGTATTAATAAAATAAAAATCATAAAATTCCTAAAAAGGTACAACTTTTTTGCGCACCAACATAAGAGAAGGTTATATTATATTATAATATTGGTTATATTTATTATATTTATTGCAATAATTAAAACTATATATCTTTTATTATATTTATGGCAATAACATTTAAACAATTCTAATGGAATTTTTTAGAAAACAATGTTTTTAAAACAAATTAAATAAAAAGACCAAAATAATGCAACCCTTCTAGACCTGACGAAATTCGCTTTGATATATGAGCTTTTCTTCTGTGACATTTGTGCTAGAATACCGAAGATCACAATATTTATCTCAATTTGTGATCCCTACAAATTTTTGTGACAATGCGCCAGAATCGGGCTGCAAATTTTACACACGCTACACACTATACCAAGAAAACAGAACGAAGCAAAATTTTTTGTGACGGTTTTGTCGTTTAAAAATAATTACTTAAAAATAAAATTTGAATAAGTCGAAAATAAGTCGCGAACAAAGACATTAAATTTGACGAGATTCTTATTGATGAGATAAACGAAAATTTCAGCGTGGATTTGGTATAAATTATGAAGAGTGCCTGTAATTACCAAAACATCTATGACATCTTATACGTTGTTTAAATCCCTTTTTTATTTATTTTTTGAACAATTGTTCACCTCAAGAAATTTTCAATTCAATTTTTGACATTTCCTGCGAATTCATATTGTGCTTTTGCATTTTTTCAGAGAGCGCATTGCTGATAAGCCGCAATCTATTATACGCAGTGAAACCTCAGATCGTCGTAAGGCCACCTTCCGCCTCCTCCCCAATAAATCGATTAATTCGACGCTGGATGCTCTCTTTGAGATTAGAAGCCATTATTTTCAACGTTTGGCTTCGTTTTGATTCAATAGAAAAAATTTCAAGTTACGATGTTTTAATAATTTTGGCTTGTTGCCATGGAACATTACGGTCATTGATGGAATAAACAATAGACAAACAAGCAACGACGCAAACTTATAGTCTACACCTTTTCCACATGTACTTCAGATAATTACAGATCTACTTCAGATTTTGTCAAATGGACTTCAGAATAACGATATGGTCTTCAGATTTTTACAATTATATTTCAGACTTTCCAAATTTAATTTCAGATTTTTCCAATTGGACTATTCGCAAGTCAATTGGACTTCAGATTTTTCCAATTGGACTTCAGATTTGTAAATATTGACTTCAGAATTATATCAAATGGACTTCGGACTGGTTTCAGTATGACTTCAGTTATATACTACTTAGCCATTAATTGTATCATATACTATATTAAACGAATCTATCCTACTAACATGTAATTTAGAGCTAAAGCATCTCCGTACAAGGACGCGGAGTACTGAACCGTTCTGCCACAGTCAAATCTGAAGTCAAACTGATACAAGTCTGAAGTCCATTTGATATAATTCGCAAGTCCAATTGGAAAAATCTGAAATTAAATTTCAAAAATCTGAAATATAATTGTATAAATCTGAAGTCCATATCGTTATTCTGAAGTCCATTTGAAGAAATCTGAAGTCCAATTGAGTATTCGTAAGTCCAATTGGAGAAATCTAAAATTAAATTTGGGAAGTCTGAAATATAATTGTAAAAATCTGAAGTCCATATCGTTATTATGAAGTCCATTTGACAAAATCTGAAGTACATTTGGAAAAGGCGTAGATGAAACTCATATACGACATACCAATGATGTAAATTTTTGGTTTAAATCCGATAACCATTGGATATCGACCTGTCTTTTAGAGTTAACATCTCCTTGGACCGTAAATTTTGAAATGTGATGTAACAATGTAGTAAAATACTCGTAAATTCTACCGAAATTAAACATACAGTTAAATTATAAGTGAAAACTAAGTTTTGTTTCTTTTTTGGCTTAATAAAGAAACAAGCGAAGTAAATATGTTTTCAAAGCCAGCGTAATATCTTCCGACATAGAACATAACTGACATCGCCTGTGGTAATACATCCATCTTAATACAATTTTACTTACGCATTTATTTTACAAACTGAGAAGTTTAACTATAATCTCCGGCAAACAAACGACGCCTTTAGGGAATGGTCGTGCTCTTCGCCAACTTTTATTCTAAGCGGCTTGTAGAAATTGAGAACATATGTAACACCCCTATTTGGAAGGCCATTTCCATGTAATAGTGGCCATAGTTACCTGCAGAATTATCGTGCCAATATTTGAAAGCATACTTTAGGCTTGCATGGTGAACTCGATTGTAATGCCTTGCCTTTAAATTCCCCTGCAATCTGAGGTATTAAGCATTTAATGTAGAAAAATTCGAACTAACTTTAAAAATCAGGCACTGATAGGTGTACTGGTTCGATTTCGTCCATGTTCAATACCAAACACCTTAGGGAGACCGAGAATGTAATGCCGAAACTTACCGGAATGCATACGTCCACTCATCGACTCATATATTTCCTCTTACGAGTTACGAACGTAGGGACAATCTGCATATACCACTTTGCTTTGTGAGTATGGAATGATAAGGGAGAAGGTTGTAAAAATGTGCCGCAGTTGAAGAAACTGCAGAAGAGAAAGAATATACGGCGTGTGTAACATAGTTTTTAGTATAAAAATTATCGCTTATTGGGCAGACCGCCGATGAAATAAAATACAGAAAAATTTTAAGAAAAACGAGGTTAGGAGAGGAATTTCAAAAAAATTATTTAATGTTGTTATTCTGACATCACAAAAATTCAAGGAAGCCATCGAGTATAAAATGAATTTAATATTTTGTCATAAGTTCTTAAGAGTAAAAGCCTCCCTCTCCCTCTCGCACACTCTCCCCTTCTAACTGTATCTATTTGTCTAGCTTTCCGCTGGTAATATTTGCTACTTGACGACGATGATGGTGATGCGTTTGCAAGGATATCCAATCAATAAAGCTTTTAACTAGGCTTTTTAGTGAAACAGCATCAATAAAGATAAAACAGTGGTCCTTCAATGGCCTCTTCAAAGTTTATTGCTCATCAAAACTGAAAGTATAAAACACAAAAATGTAGAACTACTACAAGTTCTATGCACAAGTGGTTCATTTGAAACCCAAAGCTGAAGTTTGGATTCAAGGTTACCACATTATATATATATATATATATATATATATATATATATATATATATATATATATATATATATATATATATATATATATATATATATATATATATATATATATATATATATATATATATATATATATATATATATATATATATATATATATATATATATATATATATATATATATATATATATATATATATATATATATATATATATATATATATATATATATATATATATATATATATATATATATATATATATATATATATATATATATATATATATATATATATATATATATATATATATATATATATATATATATATATATATATATATATATATATATATATATATATATATATATATATATATATATATATATATATATATATATATATATATATATATATATATATATATATATATATATATATATATATATATATATATATATATATATATATATATATATATATATATATATATATATATATATATATATATATATATATATATATATATATATATATATATATATATATATATATATATATATATATATATATATATATATATATATATATATATATATATATATATATATATATATATATATATATATATATATATATATATATATATATATATATATATATATATATATATATATATATATATATATATATATATATATATATATATATATATATATATATATATATATATATATATATATATATATATATATATATATATATATATATATATATATATATATATATATATATATATATATATATATATATATATATATATATATATATATATATATATATATATATATATATATATATATATATATATATATAAGAGAAATTTTGATTTAAATAAGAGAAATTTCTATAATAAAGAACTTCACAGTTCAACGGTTCAAGTGCCGCACACAACGTCTTTGACTAGTACGCTCATTCATACTTTGCATCTGGTTAAAGTGCCTGACACAAATCATCAAGAAATAATTGCATTTCTTAGCAAACACTTTGTATCTGGTTTAAGTGCCTGATACAAGGAATCATTGTTTGCCAACCGTTAAAAAGCCTGGTACAGAGCATCTGGTTTAAGAGCCAGCTGTCCTGATCAATCACCAGCAACTAACATAGACCCTGGATAATCCGACGTCTCTAAATAAAACAATACGTAAATATTAATGCTCACATGTTTAACCATATTGAAAACAAATTTATAATATTCCACTTATACACAATTCCTAAACTTCATTAAATCCTGATCATTTTATTATTGAAATCTTTATCGTTATTATTCGTTTCTCTCCAGTTTCAAAATGTTTCATTCACCTCAACGAAACATATACACTCCTATACGTACACATGATCTAAACACTTCATTCATTGACTTACCGAATGAACAGAAGACAAATTACACGGCGCAACAAGATTTTCCTCTAAAAACCAGATAGTGATTTTCTATAGGAAAATTTTCCGCTGATTCCTTTTTTTGGAAGTTCGAAAACTTGGATTTATATAATTAACTGTGGCTTCCTAACTTTAATTTTTTTAATAAAAATCATGGAAAACCATGGAAGTAAAGGTAATTTTCTAACATAAATTTTAAGACTACGTTTGTTAAAATCAGCTAAGGAATGCTAATTCTATCGCAAAAAAAAATGTTTTTTTCTATTAGTTTTTTTCTATCTCATCTCATTTTTAAGCTATCGCCATTTATCCAAAAAAACATTTTTTTAATCATACTGAATATAACGGATATAATGAGAGTAATCAACCGCAGCTCCTTTATTTCTAATTTAAAAGGAAAAATTCTAGGTGTGCAATGACAGGTAATCCTTTAATAAAGATTTCAAGACTTATTTTGAAAAAATCGGTTGTAAACTGTTACCTCGGGAATTGAATTTTTGTCAATTTTTTATGTTTATATTGACTTTTATTGCTTTGCATGTTATATATAAAAAAATTAAATGCACAAAATATTTCTAAACCTTATATGCCATATATATTATACTGACTACAAAGTGGGTACACAAAATACTGCTGTTTCTTGTTCTTGTGGGATAGTCGCGACAGAGAAAATAATTTTACTCGTCAATATTGGCCAACAAGAACCGGCTACCAAACCAACCACTATAATGTGAAAAATAAACCACTAGTGCTGCCGGATAAGGTAATTTTGCCTCCACTATATATAAAACATGGCTGAACTGATGAAGAACTTTGTGAAAGCCTTAAGTAAGGAGAGTGAAGCATTTAAGTATATATGCAAAATCCTTCCTATAATATCATACGCGAAATTAAAGGAAGGCATATTCGTTGGACCGCAAATAAGAGGAGAGAAATAATAATCAAAATAAAAATAAACATTATTAGTTTATTATTACAAATATTAAATATATAAAAAATATCTTAAGAAATTGGCATCTTTAAGATACCTACTCTAAAATCAAAAAAAATTTTATATGAACAATTTCATATTTTTAGTTTTTCTAAAAATAAGTGTATATATTATTTATTTATAACACATTAAGGTCAAAAATGTTTTTAGTAAAATTATTACATATATAATACAAAAAAATATTATCTCATTTGAAAAAAGTTTTTCAACGGAATAAAAGTCAATATAAACATAAAAAATTGACAAAAATTCAATTCCCGAGGTAACAGTTTACAACCGATTTTTTCAAAATAAGTCTTGAAAACTTTATTAAATTATTACCTGTCATTGCATACCTAGAATTTTTCCTGTTAAATTAGAAATAAAGGAGCTGCTGTTGATTACTCTCATTATATCCGTTATATTCAGTATGATTAAAAAAATGTTTTTTTTGGATAAATGGCGATAGCTTAAAAATGAGATGAGATAAGAAAAAACTAATAGCATTTTTGAAAACCGCATAAAATTTCACTTTGAGTTTTCATTTTTGGAGGGATACGTCTGATAACTTATTTGGATTGTTGATTTCAATATTTTTTTAAAAAATCGAAAAAAATTAATTTTTTTCTGACTTCTTTTTGCGATAGAATTGGGATTCCTTAGCTGATTTTAACAAACGTAGTCTTTAAATTTTGTTAGAAAATTACCTTTACTTCCATGGTCGGTTTTTATTAAAAAATTAAAAATTAGGAAGCCACAGTTAATTATATAAATCTAAGTTGATATCTCGAAAACTAAAGCCGAAACTAGAAAACTAACAACATTTTCGGAATCAGCGGAAAATTTTCCTATAGAAAATTGAACTTTCGTTTCTGAAGGGTAAAATTTTTCATTTTCTTTTGCGCCGTGTTATTATCTTTTAATCTAACACTCTTAGTGCGCGAGATCGCAAGCAGCTAGAGTTCATTCGATGTTAGGTGGATATGAAATGACTGGTATATCTACATCTTATATTTCTTATATTATCTTATATTTTGGACAAACTCATTCGAAATTTGATACAGCTGACAACTAAAGTGGCAGAAAATTTCAATAAAATAAAAATTGCGGAAATTAAACAACACGTTCATAGACTGCGAAAATTCTCACGAAGAAGAAGCTCTTCCCGAAACAAATAAAATTCAAACAGAATTGTAAATTGGTTGTGTAGATACCACTTTTGATTCGGCAGTGAAGCACGGAATTATGAACTGCACCCTCAGAAACGAAAATATTCCTTAGAAATATATATTATAAACTAAAACAATTTCCTGTTTTCACAATTAAATCCACATCTTCCGGCATACTACAATCTTAATATCGTATATCTTATAAAGCAACATATCATCGCCTACTTCAAATTCATTATTATTTTTTTTTTGCAACCGAGTTTCTAAGGGTTTCTTTGGCCAACCAAGCAACCAACCAATCAAGGTATTTGCTTGAAGGTATTTTTTCGTTTACTGAATGCCCGAATTCTTGTTTGTCAATTTTTTAAATATTGGTCTATACGATATGTTACAACATTTGCTCGTGACCATATCTACTTTATATTTGGTCTTAGTTATCATTGGTGGAATAATCTTACTTCAAAATTATGCGGCCTCCTCCTCGAAATAAATTAAGAGAGAATTGGAAAAAATTTTGAATTGGAAATTAAAAAATAAAATATATTCCTTTTTCCGATTTTTCTAAAAAACGTTTAAAGTTTAGGGATAGAGGCTGCGCTTTTAATGTGTAAACACAATTCATTGTGAAGTGGCTTTTGGAATATTGGCAATAAACATCAACGTTTCTTGGGTACTCTGCTCCCAAATATTTCTTATTCAAAAATTGCCGTCAGCCCTTTAAATATTCCTTTAAACTCCCTTCAATTTCGAACATACCTTCCTTCCTTCCTTGAAACCTTCAAAGTCAAAACTAATATGGATTTTGTATTGGCTATTAGACTTACAAGCCGATTCTGGCGCATTGTCACAAAAATTTGTGAGGATCACAAATTGAGACGAATATTGTGATTATCGGTATTCTAGCTCAAACCTCTCACGAAAAAAGGTCTTTGTGATCGAAAAGCTCTTATGTCAAAGTTTAGTTTAGCAGGGTTGCATTACTTCTAGTTTATTATATAATTCGTTCTAAAAATATTGTTTTCTAAAACAATTCGGTAAAGATTGTTTAAAAGTCATTGTTTAAAAGTCAAATAAACATAAGCAATATGATTTATGAAATTTTTCATTTCGTTGTGCATAAAAAAGTATCTTTTTAACAAATTTTAAGATATTTATATTATTAACATCGACAAGAATTCAACCCTGGTTATTCACGGAAATGCATAATAATAACAAGCGAGTATAGTTGTTATATTATTATTATTGAAAATAATTTTTTTATGAAATATGTGTTTTATGGGAGAACAAAATATGAGAGGACTACCCAGGAGTAACCACAAGTCCACGTACGGTTCGTGCAGGACCATTTGGAAACGCAAGTGGGGAAAAATTGACGTTCATATACTGTTGTGACCTGCTCTCGCAACCATCACAACTTTCGTCACAATTGAGATGAAAAGAGCTTTTTTAAGGTGTTCAGAATACCAAATCGTCTCAATTGTGACGAATGTCTCTATTGTGATTTGTGACGATTTTGTGATGGTGCCAGAATCGGCCTGTTAGTTCACAAATACCAGTGGTAGGAAAACCTATTACCCAAAGAGCCAAATATGAACATTACAACAATTTTAAAAAATGTTTTGGGATTTTTTATGGGAAACAAATTGGGAGCCAAATCTGCTTATTTAGTAAACTTATAAGTATTAAACTAAATAAGTGGTACACTAAATGAAACTACATTTTTAAAACTGAAACTTATCCAGATTATTCAAAGCAAACCATTTGTGTTGTGAACCAAGATCACAATTTTTCTTTTCCAATATTTCCAATTCAACACAAAACAATTTGAATTTAGATCGCCATGTTTTTCTCCTGGTTTTTTAAATTTAGCAATTGTAGAAATTGAGAAAATTTCAAAAGGAGGAAATTTCAACGCGGTTATCGCAGCAATCAGAGGATTTTTGACAAATGTTACAGTTGTTGTGGTGTTTTTAAATTCGTGAATCATGCTGAGAATTGCTTTCCTCATATTGTGAATTACTATTTTAAAAAGGCATATATCCATGGAGGAATTACTTTCTTTGCAATGGTTCTGCAGGGTCGGAAACTGTAACAATGGGTGGTATTAATAAAAACGAGCAAGTGGTCGAAAGTAAAAAACATGAGTAAAGCAAATTGCCCTAGCAAATGCTCAATTTGGCATGAATAATCTTTTATTTTGCTCAAGTAATGTTATAAACACAACCTCGCGACAAGTTGTCGTACACCGCCGCGACTTGTCAAAAATATATGGAGTCTTATGGGAATTGAGAAAAAACAAAATTGTCGCGCTGCTGACGCGTACGACAACGACAGTAGTAGAAAATTTTCTACTTTTTTTGTTGTCGCTCGTCTTGTTCTTCTTTTCTCCGTTTGTTTACTTTAAATGACATTAGAAATTAATAAAATTGTATTGAAATTACAGACATGTTCTCTGCTAACTTCAACGCCAGCAGAGTTTTGATTTGTCGACGCGACAACTGTCGCGAGGTTGTGTTTATAGCATAACTTTGAAATTTCAAACTGAGCATTTGCTTAACTCAATGGCGAAACGTCAAGTATAAAAATAGAGCAGTTACAAAAACACGTGTTTCAAAATTTTGAATGGTGTTTCTGAAAACCTGAAGTCTTTAATTTTAAAATTAGAAATGATGATTACAATAGAGAGAACGAACTATGGTAGGTTGACATTTCACTTCATATGTACATAATTATGATATTTGCAGAATATGATATATGATATATCTGCTTATATGATCTTTGCAGAAGACTTGGAGAATGTTCCAACATAACCGAAGCGCTGCAAATCCGACTTGGATGCCAAATTTGTTCGGCTTTTATGTTGGACAGGGAAAAATAAATTCGACAGGGTTCGACAGGGACTGGATAAATCCCAGGTACCTTTAATAAAATTTTAAAAAAGAAAGCGACCGATGCTATGTGCGATTGGGCTAAGAGAGACGGGTAAGACGGCTAAAAGAGACAATTAAGCTTACCAATGCGGAAGAATTGCTCATGGATATCCTCCATTGTGAAGATAATCCCTTCATTTTTCCACCAACGTGTTTCTAAGTAGTTTTTGAATTATGATCATTGATAAATATACATACATATCTAGTTGGAATAGAACTCGGTCTTGGGCATGAGATTATTAAAAATTTGGACCAACCAGCTGACTGTGAATGCAGGAGGACAAGCTTTTTGAGCAAAAGACCAGATTCTGTTTGATACAGTACTTTGATGCAATCTAGTATCCTCGCTTACACCAATCTGTTATATTTACTTTTATTACTATCAGTAGTGGGTTCAATTTCAATTATAATGGGTTCAACAGATGCGGGCTTAGGGTACGAGTTTCGGCCAGGCCGCAGTTAAAGTTCTGACTTGTTGCCTCCATACTAACCTGGAAGCCAGGATCTCCTACATATCGAAGACAGCATTTCATCTTTTGCACATTTGTAAGCACTGGACTTCGAGTTTTCGTTCAAAAGAGTCTGCTCAATAGAATGCTTAAAATTTTTTAATTTATGCTTAATTAAGTAGGTTCTATTCACAGTGGATTGAGTAAGAGCTATTTTTGAAAGTACAAAAACTTCCAAAAACTATTTTTGAAAGTACAATATATTTTTTTGGCATACGGATATGAGCAAATGATCTTGGTAACCAAAGTACCCTGTTATGAGCCGGAAGATCGGCGTACTCACTATCCTTTCCAAATAAAAATTATTCGAATTGGCGTTGATAAAGAGCATAAATCACTAATTCCGTAACTTTACAAATTTCATCCGGAAATGTTTGCGCGCAAAGCGCTTCTTGTTAAATGATGAATGGTGAACAGTATCTCGCAATTAAGTTTTCTTTGAAAATAGCAAACAAATCCTTTATAGCAACAAACAAATAGCAACAAACGAATTACTCTCCAGCTCTGCAACTGGCATACAATGCGATCGTTTATTTTACCGTCAAAATCGGTCAAAGTGTTTATATCGGACATATTAAATATAAAATCGAAAAATGTACTTGTTCACTTGTAACTAAATAATTTTCTGTGAAAAACCTTCGAAAATTTCATTTTCATTTGAACTACAAAAACTCAAATGAAGGTGCACCAAAAAGCTAGTGAAATCCACAATAATTCTTTATATTCAATAAATTAAAATATTTAAAATACAATATCTCCCAGTGCCCATGTTCTGTAACTCTCGCCAGTGAAAAGTTTTCACCTGAAACAAACGAATTAGTACAGAAACAATGAGAATTGGAATGTTTTCATTTGAAGTGTTTCTGTAACGTAGTATCAGTAAAAAGATTCTCTTGAAATGTCATTCCCAGTGCAAATACTGGAAATTAGTGTAAAAACTGTTTCTGTAACGTTTTCATACGAAAAGTTTCTTGTCAAAACTGTCAAATCTATTCACAATTTGAATATTTGTTCAATATTCGAATGTTGAAGGATCAAGTTAAATTTCTAAAATTTTTTCAAAAAAATAGTTGGTAACTGAATAAAAAATTATGGATAACGAAAATAAAGAAAAAAGAGTAAGTACAATTATAATTTAGCGGTATTATAACTAATATTTTATCCTTTCGCAGAGAAATATAAGAATTTCAAATACACAAAAACAAAAGATGGTTGACTATATGAGTAACCACTTAGAATTTGCCAGAGGACAATTCTCAGGTGCAAATAGTCACAGGAAGCATCAGGATGAGTGGAATTCGCTAGCACTTTTACTAAATGCTCAAGGCGGAAGCGATAAAACTGTGGAACAGTGGAAAAAAGTAAGATTATCTTTTATAAGAGAATATATTAAATAAATAATCTTTAGAAAATATATTAAATAAATAATTATAGAAATGTTAGCATATGTATAGTTACCATTTCTGTTTCAGTGTTGGAATGATTTAAAGGCGGTTATCAGGAAAAAAGTAAACAGCCAAAGAAATTTTATGAACAAAACTGGAGGAGGAGGTAGTGAAGAAATTCCTAAGGATCTGAATGGTTTCGAGCAACAAATTTTAAGTATTATGACACCGGATGCAATTGATGGGGATTGCTGTACCATTGAATCTGGTATATTTATTGGTGCTGTTCAAAATGTAAGTTGAAGTCATAGAAATTAATGTTTTATTCTTATTCTTATTATTCTTCGGATACGCGTTTCCAGGAATCAACTGAGTCCTTCGAAGTTACTGAAATGCAGGAAGGTGGAAATCCTGAGCCACAACAGAAAAGGAAACGTAATTCGAGCTCATCGGCTGAATATAAAACTGCCATGGAAAAAGCAGAAAGTATGCATAGCGAACTTGTGTGTAAAATAAATAATATTGAAAACCAAACCGGGATACTAACACAACAATATAATGAAATAATCCAACAAAATAATAAAATAATTCAACAGAATAATAAAATAATAGAACAAAATAATAAAATAATACAACAAAATAATGAGATAAAAAACAACTTTTTTGAATCTATAGATGAAGCTAATTTATAAATTAATAAAACACAATAAATGTGGATAGTAAAGCAACAACAAAGTAGTCTTTTATTTGAATAAACACATCTCTAGTTCAACGACAAATTCTGGATTTTATTCGATCACGAATTCCTTCTGCCACACGAAGAAGGTTTTCTCTCTCTGTCTCATATTCCGCTGTTGTGTTAGGTATTTTCTCCTCCACAATATAACAGTTTTCGCTGCTAATACCGTGAGCCAGTCTAAAATTATGCAGTACTGTGCACGCGTTTATTATTTTGCCAGCTTTTTGAGGGGTAGTATGGAACCCAACGTGCAAACACCGAAAAACCGACTTTAACACTCCATTTAAACGTTCTACGCAATTTCTTGCTTTTGCATGGACAAAATTAAATTGTCGTTGCTGGTCGTCTGATGGACTCCGATATGGTGTGATTATCCACGGCCGTAAAGGCTATCCGAAATCACCTTAAAATTTGGAAGAAGTTTAAGATCATACAACTTCGGTGTAGACAAAACACTTTTTATACACACCTAGCAACCAAGCCTGATTTGTACTGTCGGCTTCAAATCTCCTTCCCAACAGTGCATTGATAGCAGAGGCCTCCCATATATACGCATCGTGTGTCGCTCCGGCAAATCTCGCGTACCCTGCTAAAATTTTCAAGTTAAAGTCACAAATCTGCAAATAAAACTTTTACATTATTTATACGCTATGACAATTTATACAATTACGCTATTATACCAATTGAACATTTTTGGAGTGGTATCCTTTTCGGTTGAGGTAACATTTTTCAACCTCTGCATCGGGCCTTTTAATGCGTATATGGGTGCAATCAATGGCGCCGATTGTACCTGGAAATCCAGTTTCTTCATAAAATCTAAAAGTTTAATCATTATTTCAGAGTATTAGGGTTAAGTTTCGGGCAGTCTAAAGTTAATACTAGTCGTATTTTTTTCGGATCAGATCAAATATTTTTTATGTGAAACAAAAACAACAATTGATTCAGAAAAATTGTAGGTTCAAATTTGTGATCCAAAATTTCATTCTCCTACCAGAATATAGATAGCGCTGTGCACACAAATTATTGGCATCACTTTAAGCTGTCGAAAATTTTCAGATTCAAAATTTTCTATTTGAAGTTTAATTTTCAAAAATTTACAAGTTTCTACAAGAAATGAAAAATAAAGCAGAGTAAGTATTTAACAAAATAAATTTATTAAGGAAATTATAAAGGAATTAAGGAAGGAAGAATAAATTTGTCATTGGCTCAAACTAGATATACAAAAATGTGCTACCAAACAACACTTTTCTTAACGCCATCTATTGTCATATACTTGAAGGTTTACATAATTGATCCACTTTGTTTTTTTCACATTTGACTTAATCTGATCCGAAAAAAATACGGCTACTATTACTTGTATATACAGTTACCTTTGCTTTTTTCCATCGTATTCATCAACAGCAGGAAACCGAATCCATTTTGTCATCAATTTTTGTTCTAAAATATTTGCCACTTCTAGAACAGATCGGCTTACGATGGTTCGACTAACCGAAACTAAAAAATCCTGCCCAATATCCCGTTGAAAGGAACCCGTAGCAAAAAAGTGCAAGGCAACACACATACGTATTTGAGGTGGAATAAAAGTTTTCCTTGTTCCTTTCTTCATATATAGACCAAGTTCATTAAAAAGATTTTTAGCTGAATCTTTGGTCATACGGTACAACTCTTTGAACCGTTCTTCCGGTATTTCGAACGGATTATTTGCATCGCGCAATTTTCTCCTGCTAATCCTTAAATTGTTGCGGCGGTCATACCGTTCTGCTTCCACAATTATGCTATACATTTTCTTTTTAAATAATATTAAAAAATGATATATATTTTTTTTTGTTTTATTGAGAAATTATTGACACAGATTAGAAATTTAAATAAATTTAAATTTGAAAGTAAAAATTTCAAATCAAATTGTGTTTCACTCACGATGTAAACAAATATTCCAATGAAAACGTTGAACGAAATGTCAATCTTTTCACTAAAAGTTACAGAAACACTTCATTTTCCACAAGTGAGAAACGGTGGAATTTTTTGTTTCACTATTTATGTGGCGAAAAGATTTCGCCAAAGTTACAGAACATGCCCACAGGTTTCTGTATCGATTTTAATGAAAAAATATGCTCAGAAAGCTAAGAAAATATTCTTAATAAAATTTGATGAAGGAGGAAAGAGGGCACTAAAAATATAAATATGAAGATTTATTAAAAAAGATTGTTTTTTTCAATAAAATGGTTACTACAATAAAAAAGCCACTGTTATTATCTCTCCATTGATGCATGCTTTATATCCCTTCTATTTATAGTTCATAAGATATAGCTAAATTAATTTTGACTTTTAAAGAGCCACGAAACGGAATAACAGCAGAACAAGCTTGGCAAGTTTGGCAACACCAACAATAACACCAGCAAAAAATTGAGAAAATTTGGAATTGTAAGCAGGTCGTAAACTTCAGCCCGTTTCAGATTTTCAATATATTCGAACACATTTTAATTGTACTATTTTTAATGGTTTTTCCAGGCGATGGTAACCATTTAATTCTTTTCAGAATATGTGATTTGTTCTTAACCGTAGATCAAGCCTTAAAAAATTGAGAATCCTATCTTTGTATCACTTTTGACACATAGGGTAATAGTATTGAAAATATGTTATGTTATTGGAAAAATAGTACATATTAATTTTTATAATAAATTATTTGCTCATTCTTTATTTTTTAACCAACCAAATCTTACAAATTGGCTTTTGGTACATACAGCAATAGACTTCTTTGCTTAGTTTTATCACCCGATGCCTAACACAGTTAGCATATTGCCCGCGTTTTTGGTGATGGCTTAAAATACGGAACTGTTTCCGTTGATGCTCCAGAATGGCTTCTCTACTACTATCGGTCTTTACAATTTTCGAATAGAGCGAATGGGAATACTTACTTCCTGGTCTTTGAGTTCTACTTTGCATGTAACATCCTGCCAATTAAATCTCCAATTCAAAACATTTTCCATTAGACTTTTTTGAGTCACGTTCCAACTCGGATTGATTTCCACGAATATAATATAGACATTCAAAGCTGAAATATCAATGATATTGCTAAACACAACCATTGACTATCAATTATTTTTTCGCTTGCAACTGTAGGAAGATAGTATCTGTCCAGAATGTCAACTCCACCTTTTGTCGCATCACAATATGAAACAATTTCTGGCAAATTTTTTATATCATTCCCGACGTTGGGATCGTTATGCGTAGTACACATAACACACATAGCCTTATTTTGTTGGCTCATGTATGATACTAATTTTCGTAAATGCGTTTTCCGTAAATGCAAACATGGGTTTATAGAATGACACATTTTTATAAATCAAAAGCCTCGGTGGAATACGTCTTTTGGTTTTCCGCATCGTGCCAACCATTGTAAAATTTTTGCGTACAAGTTTTTGACCAAGGTAACGGAACAAGTTGTCCGTGGTAATATTATGACCTTTTAGTCCATCGTCTAAGTCCAGTACAACTCTTTCGCATTGATTTTTTTCGGTAATGCCGGTTATGTTCTTTCCTAAATATGGTTGCGTTTTTCACACACAGCAAGTTTGGGAGCAACAAGAAGCCAGAATTTAATTCCATATTTTTCTGGCTTTGATGGAAAATATTACCGAAATTTACAGCGGCCATTTAAACCGAGAAGTTGTTCGTCTACCGTGACATTTTCATGTGGGTCGTAGTAAAGGGGTAATAGCTCCAAACATTTTTTCGCGAATTGGACCAAATTTGTCATCTCTTATAGAAAAAATAGTTCACTTTTGAAAAAAAAATTGTTCACTTGAAAAAATTAACTTGGGATTGGGCTTTCGAACATCGATCAGCTGATCGAGTTTTCACGTACAATAACTCAGGCTTCGGCTGTCAACGTGCACAACTTTTGAATCTATTAAAAAGTATTTTATTGTGCAGCCTTTTTTGGGGTTGAATCGCACAAACGTTTCTTTAAAACGAGTGATGATGGAGAAGGGGCTTCTGCAGAGGGCACTATTTCTGGTGTCGCGAACACCAAATCCAGTTCCTCTGAGCTTATTTCAAAGTTTCCTACAGTTCTACCAGAATAAATAACAATTAAATAGCAAATTATTTAAGTAAACTTTCATACTTACGGTCTGCTGCTCTGGACGTCATCCAGAAAAGTCATAATGGAATAGAATTTCCACTTTATATTTTGCTCTGGAGCAGCACTCCCCGAACGGGATTCCATAATGAAACGCTGCTTTAGTCGCCTGTAATTGTCCCGGAGGTTGCGCCATCTTTTTCGACATTGCACTTCTAGAATAAACATTTGTCTATTTATTAGCATCGACATTAGTGTATAAAACTATATGATATGCACCAGCGACACCCAGTTCCTCCGATATGCTTTTCCAAATGGCATCCTTTTTTATTATATTTTTATAGTCTGCGGACGCAAGACTGTAGAGGGCAGGATGCTTCCTAACCTCCTCCACCAGCGCTTCCTCATAGGCGATTTTTTCTTCCATATTTATTTTTTAAATTCAAATTCGGTGACGTTAATTTAATTTTTTGAAGTCAAAAACATATGCTTTCTGTTTACTTTTTTTTACAAATGTGAACCCTTTCTTTGAAAGGTAGGCAATACTTTTTCGAAAACTTATTGATAACTTAGACCGTTTTTTTCGAAGTTGGAGAATAAATCGGATTGAACTTGTGTTGTTGCGCAGTGCGCAGGGCGCAAAACAACAACGAAATACAAAGAAAATATCTACGGACTGCGTAAAATGCGCAGCGCATTTTAATTGTGGGCCGGCTCATAGTACGAAATATTTGTCGCCTATATGTTGCGTCAATCAAGCCGTGTAGTGCTAAAAATATATTATGGTAACACACATATATAACTAATTATTATATCACTTGTTACATATACTTGTATACTCCAGCTAGACTGCGCGATATGCGAGAAAACTGCGTGATATGCATCAATTTTTTTGATCAAAATGAACAAATCTGCATCAATTTCAGTTATACATCCAGTTAACATTTTTGCATAATTGTTTGAATTCTTTATAATTATTCTTTCTATTGCTGGTGAAAAGAATAGTAAAAACGCCTGTAAATTATTTTTAATACGAGAATTTGAATATCTTGTAACATCTTGTGAGGGTGAGGCGTTGTCGGCATTGTCAGAATCCCGACTCCGTGTGTTTAAGGTTTTACACCTCACAACCTTATATATTTGTTTGGTATGGCAACCCCTAATAAGATAAAACATGGACCTGCTACGTGGCGAGTTTTAAGTGGATCACGCCACGTGGCAGGCCTATATGCAGGCATGTGGGAGAGAGAAGGAAAAATTACTTGCGAATCGCATTGAGCGATTGCTTTAGTCGAGTCGAGCATGGAGATCGAAAAGCAGCGTGCGTGGCAGTGTCTTATTAAGTACAACTTTCATTCGAAGAGCAAATAAAAATCCTAATTTCGTTTACTTATTTTTAATGGTGCCCATCATTATAGATAGGCTATTGCAATCGAATTGTAAAAATCTGACTTGTGTTATCGGTAGAGTTTCTTTAAAATTGTGAATAAAATTCCTCTACGAGAATGTCTGTGAAATCGAACGTGTTAAAGATAAAGTTGTTGGTTTTGCTGAAACAAAAATTTTATGTAAAATTGTCTATATTTAAGTACTGGAATATGAAATTAAATTTTGTAATACTAAATAAGTAAACCATCGAGTAAAAGCAAGAAATCTAATTCTGGGGTCGACGGAGAATTAGTGTGGAACTTCTCAGAGTGAAATCAACTTTCTTTACAAGAGTGGAAAGCTTGTAATAAGAAAACAAATTAAACAATAAAAGTTTTAATATTAGTACAAAAATCCGTGCAAAAAACTCGTTCACCATAGTAAATCTCTTGACGATAAGAATAATCGTTTTCGCCGCGTGTAATTCGGATGAACCAAGTAAAAAGGAAGCATAGTGAAATCAATTCATTTGGACTTAAAAATGATAATAATAAAAATGATAATAATAAATAAATGATTTGACACGAAAAGAGAAATGTAAAAAAAAAAAAAAAAAACTCACAGAAGCACGGACATAAAATAGTCCTTACCATCAATTTTGTGTGGAGAAACCTGGCGTCTATAATCCTGTCGAGATGAACGATGCAACACAACGTGCAACTAGTGTACTACAAACAACAAGCGCATATAAATAGGCGTTCAAATGCAGATAACTATATACTAACATATTATATATATAAATATATACTATTATTCAATACTCCATATTATTAACTTTAGCAATTAAATTTAGTTACTATCAATGCGTTTACTTAACAATTCAGCATTAATGAAACAATAATGAATTAATTAATGATTTAGCAATATCTATGGATTTATTTTTACAAGAATTCATAAAATGTTTAATGGATTTTAATTATGGAATATATATTTTTTTTTTATACATGGTCTTTCTTTTGTAAGTTTTTCTTTTGCAATGAAATTATAAATTAAAAATGTCGCAATAATAACTACTTTTTCTTATGAGTTACAAAACAAAATATTTTTCGAAAATTATAAAAAAAAAATCGATTTTATAATGTGAAAGAAAAGAAAAAGAAAAAAGAAAGCAAAAAGAAAAAATGAAGTTTTAGAAGAAACCAAACTATTTTTGAAATTATCATTGGTTTAAGTTTTATGATAAAACTAAGATAAATTCTAAGATAAATTCTTTTATTTAACGAACGTACACAAATTATAACAAAACCCTTGTATATAAATGTATATGATACAAAGTTATATAATTCTGGAATCGACTTCTTAATAATTCTCGTAAATTGCTTTTATAAGAAAATTTAATAAAATCTTTTGAAACTAATCACAAGACTGTTTATGAGGCGAACCTGGCGCAATCGAAAGTGATGCAGAAATAATGTAAATTATAGAAGCATAATAAGAGAAAATACATTTAATGAAACTCTGCCGCTAATAAATTAATTAAAGATTTTTTTTTATTTATGCTGACGAGTTGGAATGATACTCAACAGTTTGCTCATGTCTCAACTAACATTAACCCAGACCTACTCGAATAAAGGTTAAAAGATGAATCAGTAAATTTTTTTTTATATAGGGTGGTGGGTGGAGCCGAAGTAAGTGGAAGAAAGGGTTAGTCGGATATGGAAATGACTAACAAGGTAGGGCGGGTAAAGAAAGGGGAGGAGTCTAATTCTAGCTCCTATTACCTCTCTCTCTTCCTGTCATAAATATAGGTTGGCGGTCTCCTAAATGGTTTAATTGTTTTCTCTCTTTCTAGTTTGTTTTCCAGCACAGCATAGTGTTCATTTTTTTTTGTACGCGGGGTCTCCAAGTTTACTGCGAGGTATGAACCCCCCCCATTTTCCCTGAGCAAGGCCGGAGTGCTGTGCACCATCTCGGCAGTAAACACTCAGCTGTTCCCTTATAATGTGAAATAACCTTTTTTTTATTTTTTTTTGCCACCCCGAACGTTACAAAATGGCGCCCAACGTGGGGCCCCCTAAAGCCCTACTGATACGTTGCATAAATTTCCGCGTGTCCGTCCGAACTTTTAGTAGATCCCTGCAAATTATCGCCTTGTACAGTAGCAAGTTATTTTGGTATAGTTTAAAATTTTTTTGTCTCGACTCGTGCTAGACTTTTGCAAGGAAGCTTCAGCATTCCAGCATACTGCCGAATCGCTCTATTCTAAGATTGTCTGACGTTCGTCAGTCCATAGAAAAATTAAATTTGGTTTATCCTCTTGTTTCGAGATGTCTAGGATTGGAGACTTTGTTTATTGACCTTCCTTGGTTGATTTACAACTCATCAAGCATCTCGATGAGATATTTGTATTTTTCCTTGTATGTTGATTTCGGTCGGCTGCAGATTTTGGGGTAGTGATGAGTTTGTCAAGTCACTTACAACTCGCTGAAGAAATTCAACATTTGAGGGTAATAGTTTCGTTTCATCGTTAGCCCTTGTTTCAAGTAAAATTCATTAGCGCTTGCTACTGAAGAACCTCAGAGACTTGCCAGAGACCTGGATTCAGCCAAAGGCAAATTAATAATTTCGTTATGATAGGAAGGGAAATTCGCTTACTTGGAATCTCCACCACTACCGCCCTGATTTAATATCGAATAAATTCTAAATCCTTTTACGCCATTAAACAAAAAAAAAATTTTTTTTTGCGTTACCGCTTTAAACAATTTACTTTATTTTTCTTTCTTTCTCTTGTCATCACATATTGCATGCATTTTGTATAGATTTTTTTCTGATAATCGGACTGAGGTGAACAAGAGTAAACAGCAACATTTTAGCAAGGTTATTACCAAGGTCTAAGCGCAAATTATTTTACTTTCCCCACACACATCATTAGTTTGCGCGAAATAGTGACCCCATTTACCTCGGTTAGCTTTTGTTTATTTAAACCTAATGGCCGTTGTTCGAAGTCCACCGGAAACAATTAATACTCGAGATTCGGGTGACAGTTCCCGTTGCTCCATATGTCGCGAGAGCCTTCACTTGGGTAGCGAGGTTACTAGGACCAGGTGTGAGCATAGTTTCCATAAAACGTGCCTAAATGCCTGGCTGAACAAACAACCGACATGCCCTAATTGCAGAACCCACATTTTGAATCTTGAGGTAGAGTCCGTCACTGTTACAGATGCTGGTACTGTAACCGCAATTAATACACGCCCTATAACCCGCCAGATGGCTCGAAACGCAGTCCAACAGTCGAGCACAGCTGCAGAACAAAAGGTTATACCACGTCCTGTCTTAGGGGCTGGAGGAAGTACGAGAGCTAATCCGCGGACGCCTGGGGCGCGGCAGGACTCATCCCCCGTGCTAGATGACAATACCCAGACTGAAGAGCTTTTGGGATTTTCGACAAGTAGTGACCAAACTTCTCCTATTAATGAATCAGGAGTTTATACGGTTAACACACAAGCGCCTATCATGGCTAATGCAACCTTATACGGTCCATCTACCACGCGACCGCCCTGGTCTTCTAATAGACCACTCATTAATAACTCGGCGAACTCTAGTCAAGGAATGATACCAAGGGCGACCACTCATAATAATTCTGATAGGTTAGCATCTCTTATTTCCGGATGGCGAGTGAAATTCACTGGGGAGGTAGATGACATGTCTGTCGATGATTTCATCTATCGCGTAGGTGCATTGACAACTCAATGCTTAAATAGTGATTATACCGCTTTATGCCAACATGCCCACTTGCTGTTCTCGGGTAAAGCCGAGACCTGGTATTGGCGACACCACCGCCGTGTTGGTCAATTGGTTTGGTCTGATCTATGCGAAGAGCTAAGGGTTAAATTTCGCAACTACCTGTCGGACTATGAGTTAAGCGAAAACATGCGAAGAAGAAAGCAGCGTAAAGGGGAAACTTTTGACGCCTTTTTAGATGAGATGTTAGTTATGAATGACCGCTTGAGAAATCCGCTTAGTGATCCCGAACTGTTGGAAATATTGACTCACAATTTATGTACAGAACTTAGACACGAATTGTACACATACGAATACGTGACTTGAACGATCTCCGGCGAGAATGCCATCGACATGAGGACTTTCAGCGTGACCGAACAAATTTTAGGCAGGTGCCTAGCACTCCCGTAAGACGATTTGTGGCTGCAGTGGAGACCGGCGCCTGGGAGAAAAATCCCGAAGAATTAGAGGCAAAGTCAGAATTATGCGCTATGTCGAGCCCGATGGGCCTATTGAAGTGTTGGAATTGTGACGCGGAGGGCCATCGCTATCACGATTGTGAAGTGCTACCTCGCAGAATCTTTTGTTACGGCTGTGGTACCCTTAATTCCTATAAGCCGTCCTGCGCAAATTGCCGCTCTCGATCGGAAAACTCGAGAGTGGAGGGTCGCGCCTTGACGAACGGGGCCCTGCCACATCGCAGTCGTCAACATCTACACTAGGCTTACCTATTTCTGTTTTACAACGACCAAGTCAGCAAGACGCCAAAAATCCGATTTCGTCGTCTACTGGAGATCCTTCTCATCGTCAGATCATCCCTTATCATGTCCGCTTAGCAAATTATAAACGTTGCCGTGCCGAAATATTTGAAACCCGTGCGAAGGTCAAGAGGAAGACGCTCCGCTTGCGCAACTATTGGTACAAACTGAAATGTCTTAGGAAAGTTGTAATTTCCTCTCTACTCTCTTCACCCGACGACTCTCGACCATTCGTGAACTTAGAAATTAATGGACAGGCCCATTTAGCTTTACTCGATAGTGGTGCTAATATCAGTGTGATAGGAGGGAGGTTAGCTCAAACGTTGATCCAATCTAAAACCGGGCATGAAAATATTACTGGCAAGGTGAAGACCGCCGATGGGAATACTCAACCAGTTGCTGGATATTTGACAGCTAAAGTAAAATTTAATGCCATAGAAAAAATATTTAAGTTTTTGATAGTACCAAGCATCACTATGAATGTCATTTGTGGTGTGGATTTCTGGAACGATTTCGATCTACGTATAGTCAGCCCGAATGTGGGTGGAGTTAATTCCTTAGATAAATTCAAAGACGACTTGGTACCTCTGTCGGATGAACAGAATCGACGCCTGAGTTGTGTTATCCAATCCTTCCCTTCATCTGAGAGAGATGGATTGGGAAGGACCACTTTGGTGGAGCATGTTATTGACACAAAAGATGTCAGACCAATCAAACAGCGCTACTATCCAGTCTCGCCTGCAAAGGAAAAACTGTTATGCCAAGAAATTGATCGAATGTTAGCCATGGGGGTAATAGAGGAGGCCAGTGGCTCAGCCTGGTCTTCCCCGGGCGTTCTTATCGTTAAACCGGGTAAGGTGCGCTTTTGCCTAGACTCGCGAAGACTGAACGAAGTCACAGTTAAGGATGCATACCCTTTACCTAACATCGAAGGCATATTAAGTCGGTTGCCAGCAGTTAACTTTGTGTCGAAGGTGGATCTAAAAGATGCATTTTGGCAGATCTGTCTAGAAGAGTCATCCAAGATGAAGACCGCCTTTACGGTGCCAAATCGACCCCACTATCAATTCACGCGAATGCCTTTCGGGTTATGCAATGCGCCCCAAACAATGTGCCGACTGATGGATCAAGTGGTTCCTTATTATTTGAAGACCAGGGTATTTGTATATCTCGACGACTTGTTGATCCTTTCGAGCTCCTTTGAAGAGCATCTGATCCACCTATCGGAAGTGGCGACTTGTCTACGTAAGGCTGGTCTGACTATCAATGTAAAGAAAAGTGTATTCGGACTGTCTGAGGTCAGTTACTTGGGGTATGTTGTGGGGAAGGGAACCTTACGTACGGATCCAGAGAAAGTTAAAGCCATTAACAACTACCCAGAACCTTCGACGATAAAGCAACTCCGTCGGTTCCTTGGCATGGTGGGATGATACCGCAAGTTCATTCCTAACTTTTCCACCACGACTTTCCACTTGACTGAACTCCTCACTAAGGGTAGGCCTTTCACATGGTGTCCCCTGGCAAAACAATCATTTGAAAAAATTAAAGCACTTCTTACCTCAGCCCCGTGCCTGATCCATCCGGACTATTCTAAATCCTTCATAATTCAGTGTGATGCTAGTCTCATGGGAGTTGGGGCGGTGCTGGCGCAATGTGATGAAAATGGGCAAGAGCGACCTATCGCATTTATGTCACAAAAATTAAATAAAGCCCAGCGCAACTACACCGTTTCGGAACTCGAATGCTTAGCGGTAGTCCTGGCAATAAAGAAATTCCGAATGTATGTCGAAGGCCACGAATTTAAGGTGGTGACCGATCACTCCTGCCTCAAATGGCTGATGCGACAAAAAGATCTTACAGGAAGATTGGCCAGGTGGGCACTGAAGTTGAAGGGATTTAGTTTCAAGATCGAACACCGTAAGGGTAAAGATAATGTGGTGGCGGATTCTCTATCGAGATCGATGGAGGAGGATCATGTTGATGGGGTAGCACTCATCGATCTCGATAGCGAACCGGTCATAGATCTAGAGTCTTCCGCTTTCCTTTCAGACGAATATATTAACCTAAAAGAAAAATTTGGCAAGGAACAGTGTCCAGACTATAAGATAATAGACCGCTATCTTTATCACCGGAGAGAATTTGCTACCGGTGACGACTACATCGACGATCTAGGATGGAAACTTTATGTACCATCCGAGTTGCGAGAATCAGTAATTCGTTCAGCTCACGACGTGCCTATCTCGGCGCATGGAGGCATCGCCAAAACTCTAGAGAAAATACGCAGGCATCTGTATTGGCCTGGCATGAGAGCACAAGTTTGCAAATATGTATCCG
Organism: Physocephala rufipes; assembly: GCA_963966595.1. Lineage (NCBI taxonomy): Eukaryota > Metazoa > Arthropoda > Insecta > Diptera > Conopidae > Physocephala > Physocephala rufipes. The sequence goes on from OZ016503.1 coordinate 18,739,922, forward strand.
AATGTGACCTGTGTCGCACCTCCAAAGCCCCTACTCAAGTACTGCGACCTCCTATGGGAACTCTGCCTGCCACGGAAAGACCTTTTCAGCGGTTATATATGGATCTAATTGGTCCGTTTCCCCACACAAAACGCGGCAATATTGGTATCCTCATTATAGTTGACCACTTCTCAAAATTTTCATTCCTCAAGCCTCTCCGAAAATTTACGGCGCCGACAATAAATGAATTCCTACGCGATTATGTATTTCACTGCTTCGGTGTTCCTGAAACTATTGTTTCAGATAATGGTCGGCAGTTTGTGAGTAATGACATGAAAAGGTTTTTGGAAGATTACGGAGTGAAGCACCTTTATACGGCGGTGTATTCGCCTCAAGCCAATGCATCCGAACGTGTCAATCGTTCAATAAATGAAGCTTTAAGAGCATATCTGCGAAAAGACCAGAGGGATTGGGACCAGTATCTCAGCAGTATAAACGGGGCTTTACGAAATAGTCTGCATCAAACCATCGGCTACGCCCCCTACTTTGTATTGTTTGGGCAGCATATGATTACTCACGGGAAGGATTACGAATTATTACGACAACAGGAAGCGTTAAGGGAGGGCTCTCCTAGAATGAGCAAACAAGATCTTAGAGACGTGAATCATGAATTTGTCAAGAAAAGAATTCGAGAGGCCTTTGAGAAGAACGCCAAAGTGTATAATCTCAGGTCGCGGGTTCGATCGTTTCAAGTAGGACAAGTGGTGACCCGGCGAAATTTTCCCCTGAGTAACCAAGCTGCGCATTTTTGTGCTAAGTTGGCTCCGGCGGGAATATCGGCCAAAATTGTAGAAATATTAGGAAATTCTCGCTACCGCTTAGAATCATTGCAGGGCACTCCTATGGGGGTATTTCATGCAAAAGACCTATGGTAATTTTCTTTCGTTGCTGCGGACTCTGATAATGCCTAAAGCATCCCCCTTTTTCAGCTGCAGTTTGCGTTAAATACTCTTAACTGCACCTGTTATGTGAGGGTGAGGCGTTGTCGGCATTGTCAGAATCCCGACTCCGTGTGTTTAAGGTTTTACACCTCACAACCTTATATATTTGTTTGGTATGGCAACCCCTAATAAGATAAAACATGGACCTGCTACGTGGCGAGTTTTAAGTGGATCACGCCACGTGGCAGGCCTATATGCAGGCATGTGGGAGAGAGAAGGAAAAATTACTTGCGAATCGCATTGAGCGATTGCTTTAGTCGAGTCGAGCATGGAGATCGAAAAGCAGCGTGCGTGGCAGTGTCTTATTAAGTACAACTTTCATTCGAAGAGCAAATAAAAATCCTAATTTCGTTTACTTATTTTTAATGGTGCCCATCATTATAGATAGGCTATTGCAATCGAATTGTAAAAATCTGACTTGTGTTATCGGTAGAGTTTCTTTAAAATTGTGAATAAAATTCCTCTACGAGAATGTCTGTGAAATCGAACGTGTTAAAGATAAAGTTGTTGGTTTTGCTGAAACAAAAATTTTATGTAAAATTGTCTATATTTAAGTACTGGAATATGAAATTAAATTTTGTAATACTAAATAAGTAAACCATCGAGTAAAAGCAAGAAATCTAATTCTGGGGTCGACGGAGAATTAGTGTGGAACTTCTCAGAGTGAAATCAACTTTCTTTACAAGAGTGGAAAGCTTGTAATAAGAAAACAAATTAAACAATAAAAGTTTTAATATTAGTACAAAAATCCGTGCAAAAAACTCGTTCACCATAGTAAATCTCTTGACGATAAGAATAATCGTTTTCGCCGCGTGTAATTCGGATGAACCAAGTAAAAAGGAAGCATAGTGAAATCAATTCATTTGGACTTAAAAATGATAATAATAAAAATGATAATAATAAATAAATGATTTGACACGAAAAGAGAAATGTAAAAAAAAAAAAAAACGTACTCAAGAAGCACGGACATAAAATAGTCCTTACCATCAATTTTGTGTGGAGAAACCTGGCGTCTATAATCCTGTCGAGATGAACGATGCAACACAACATGCAACTAGTGTACTACAAACAACAAGCGCATATAAATAGGCGTTCAAATGCAGATAACTATATACTAACATATTATATATATAAATATATACTATTATTCAATACTCCATATTATTAACTTTAGCAATTAAATTTAGTTACTATCAATGCGTTTACTTAACAATTCAGCATTAATGAAACAATAATGAATTAATTAATGATTTAGCAATATCTATGGATTTATTTTTACAAGAATTCATAAAATGTTTAATGGATTTTAATTATGGAATATATATTTTTTTTTTATACATGGTCTTTCTTTTGTAAGTTTTTCTTTTGCAATGAAATTATAAATTAAAAATGTCGCAATAATAACTACTTTTTCTTATGAGTTACAAAACAAAATATTTTTCGAAAATTATAAAAAAAAAATCGATTTTATAATGTGAAAGAAAAGAAAAGAAAAAAGAAAGCAAAAAGAAAAAATGAAGTTTTAGAAGAAACCAAACTATTTTTGAAATTATCATTGGTTTAAGTTTTATGATAAAACTAAGATAAATTCTAAGATAAATTCTTTTATTTAACGAACGTACACAAATTATAACAAAACCCTTGTATATAAATGTATATGATACAAAGTTATATAATTCTGGAATCGACTTCTTAATAATTCTCGTAAATTGCTTTTATAAGAAAATTTAATAAAATCTTTTGAAACTAATCACAAGACTGTTTATGAGGCGAACCTGGCGCAATCGAAAGTGATGCAGAAATAATGTAAATTATAGAAGCATAATAAGAGAAAATACATTTAATGAAACTCTGCCGCTAATAAATTAATTAAAGATTTTTTTTTATTTATGCTGACGAGTTGGAATGATACTCAACAGTTTGCTCATGTCTCAACTAACATTAACCCAGACCTACTCGAATAAAGGTTAAAAGATGAATCAGTAAATTTTTTTTTATATAGGGTGGTGGGTGGAGCCGAAGTAAGTGGAAGAAAGGGTTAGTCGGATATGGAAATGACTAACAAGGTAGGGCGGGTAAAGAAAGGGGAGGAGTCTAATTCTAGCTCCTATTACCTCTCTCTCTTCCTGTCATAAATATAGGTTGGCGGTCTCCTAAATGGTTTAATTGTTTTCTCTCTTTCTAGTTTGTTTTCCAGCACAGCATAGTGTTCATTTTTTTTTGTACGCGGGGTCTCCAAGTTTACTGCGAGGTATGAACCCCCCATTTTCCCTGAGCAAGGCCGGAGTGCTGTGCACCATCTCGGCAGTAAACACTCAGCTGTTCCCTTATAATGTGAAATAACCTTTTTTTTATTTTTTTTTGCCACCCCGAACGTTACAATCTGCAACACATTTTTAGTTGTTACTTTGGCTATATGTAATTCTTCACCAAACCTGGTTACAAGGTAATAACATTGGATGTTCGTAAACCCTTACCACCACCAGGTAAGGGTGTAAACCTTACCATCAGGTAAGGGTGTGGGTTTCCAAATTATTTGATCCCTTGAAATGAACATTGAGTCATTATTCGAATCGGAATCAATATTTGCACAATCATTTTCACTTTCGGATGTTGACTTTTCGGTTTGTATACAAAAATCTCCACTATTATCGCTTGAAAAGTCGTCTTCACTTTCTTGCATTACAAGCCCAATTTTCTCTTCCATGAGGTGGTGTCGCGACGCCATACTTATCGAAACTTTACACAATTCAAATTACTGCTCAATAAAAACTTTCAACTAGTTTGAGAAATCAAATAAAACTATTTGAATAGAACAGAATAAAATTGCATTTTCAAAAGCTCTTAGACATTAGCTATTTACGCAAAATTTTTGTCTTGCAAATTCAAAAGTGTACGACGTGCTGACTCAATTCCAGATAGTACGAGTTGAAAAAGAAATGATTGCATATACAAAAATTTTCGCAGAATTTTGTTTGTAAGTTCATTCAGTAACTTATTGTTATGAGTGAATTTCTCCTTACAAATAAGACATGTTGAAAGTGCATTCAATCTTTAAATAAAGGCAAAATTCTTGGCACAATCAACTTTGAATTCGCGGTTTTCATCAGAGGTAATGAGATAGGAAACTCTTTTTCCTCAAAAATTGCGGCAAATCAACGACAAAATTTAACACGACCGAAACTCACGTACATGGCTTTGGAATATGTATCCGAAGTTCACCATAATTATATCACGTGTGACATTTCGTGATACCATTATGTAAATAATTAATTACGTTAAGAATTGCTCATACTAGCTCTTGTTATATTCATATTAACTCTATAGTTCTCCGTTGAACACTGGTGAAAATAAATTATTAATAGCCATAGCTATTTCGAGTGAGATTGGAAAACCAAATTTTCTGCTCGTGGTACCATTCTATGGACAAAAATGTAATGCCCTCAGATCCCTCTTCAGGATCACCGCAAGGTTCCAAAAATTCTTCCCGATATCATGCTTCAAGTACTAGTGGTTTAAGTGATTTAACTGGTTATGATAAATCATTTATGTCGCGTCTCGCCGAAGGTAAACCTACCTAAGGATTCTCTACTTATTCGGGAAACTTGTTCAGTGAATCTTGTGCCGTATGTTCCCTGTGGTTTAATAAGTAACAGTGATAAATAAATACGGCCTAATTTTCTACGCTTTTATAACAAACCGTTCCTTCATTTTTCAGATTCATCCCCTTGCCGGCAATTTCATTCATTTATTAGTGATATTTGTAGACCGGTAATGGTGGATAAAGCTTTCGATGATGGCGATTGTGTATTTCACAGTGCTGCTGTAATCGCAGTTCAATATCCTCCAAATTATAAAGAGCTTCAAAGAAATAATATTGATGGTGAGAAAGTATATTATTGACATCATATCTAGTCACGCATTTAGTTGCGCGAGTATGCTTGAATCGATGATTAAAGGCAATCAATATAGTTTAATTGGTCAATTAAATTATCGATACATTGAATTTTCCTATTGCGTGCAGTGACTTTAATTATTACGTTAATTGCTGGTTTGAATGAAAATATTTTTATAACGAATGTATAATATGATTTGTTTACAGAAATTAATTTATACATGTAATTTCTGCTCGTCTTTATCTTTTGATATTTGCAATATTAGAACATTTTGAAGACGTTTGTAACTTTGAAGTACGTAATTATTAGTGTATTTTAATATTTTAGTAAAAACCGCTTAAATATTTTCTTTTGCATAATTATGTTTTATTGAGAAGATATGTATTATAGATTTGTTTCTATTGTTTCACGTGTGCTACCCAAAAGTAACAAATAGTTGGATAATTGTGCTTTTCTTGCAGGAATCGTATGTTTGGAAGCAGCTTTGTTCAATCCAAATCATTGTTTCCTATCGAGCATTTGAATTTTACGTGAAATATCCCCAGGTGTAATTAAATATTTGCTTATGTAGTATGCTTAAATAACGATAATTACGTTTTATTTAACTACTAAGTATAAATAAATTATAGGAACGTACGTTAATTTTAATTTGAATAAACTTTCAGTAAGCCCTTGCACATGTAATACGATATTGGCTGTCTGCATCCAAATCTCTTCCTTTTAACAAACGCTTCCTTTTTTATTAAGCAACTGCTTAGGATTGGCGACTGCTGCTGAAGCGTCCGCCGCATAAGCCCACCATATTCCAAAGTATGCTCTCAATCCCTCACTGTTTTTGATACAACCTCCTAAATGAAAAAAAATTATATGCATAAATATTGCAGTAGGGCAAACAACTTCTATTAGCTAAAACTGAGGCCATATATATATATATTAACCACCATCGATATTATCTCGGTATGTCAATCCGTTTCAAGGATGTAGCAACTGATATTTTTGCCATCCGGTGGTCTATAACGTCCAAACTGAATCTGATCCGACCGCCAAGAAATTTTCACAAGAGTGGCGAATAGGACAACAATTTTTTAAAGGCAGCTACGCACATATTCCCACTATATACCCTTGTCTGTTATTCCTGTTTGTTCAAATTGGAGCTGTTGCATTTCTCCAACTATACAACATCGATGATATCACTATTCTTGTCGTTTCCTATCAGTGGCTGCGTCCGAGAACTTGTACGTTTGAAGATACCCGTACATCCAACCTGGCAGCATATCCGCAAGTCTGGCATATTTATATTTATATTCAAGTCAATATTTATATTCATTAAGGAAATTTAATATGTATTAAAAACTTTAGGAAATTATTTAAATTTTAAGTAGTGGTGGAAAAACGATACCGAAAAAGTATAAAAAGGAATAAATGCGCATTAGTATATACAAACATTTGATGACTATTGTTAATGCCCCAATTAAAGCAATCTGATTTAAAAATAAATAATTTTACTAAAAATTATGCTATATATATATATATATATATATATATATATATATATATATATATATATATATATATATATATATATATATATATATATATATATATATATATATATATATATATATATATATATATATATATATATATATATATATATATATATATATATATATATATATATATATATATATATATATATATATATATATATATATATATATATATATATATATATATATATATATATATATATATATATATATATATATATATATATATATATATATATATATATATATATATATATATATATATATATATATATATATATATATATATATATATATATATATATATATATATATATATATATATATATATATATATATATATATATATATATATATATATATATATATATATATATATATATATATATATATATATATATATATATATATATATATATATATATATATATATATATATATATATATATATATATATATATATATATATATATATATATATATATATATATATTATATATATATATATATATATATATATATATATATATATATATATATATATATATATATATATATATATATATATATATATATATATATATATATATATATATATATATATATATATATATATATATATATATATATATATATATATATATATATATATATATATATATATATATATATATATATATATATATATATATATATATATATATATATATATATATATATATATATATATATATATATATATATATATATATATATATATATATATATATATATATATATATATATATATATATATATATATATATATATATATATATATATATATATATATATATATATATATATATATATATATATATATATATATTGAAACGACCTTTTTCACCTCGGTCCTCACGAGGTGGTGTTTCTTTATGAGGTCCGTGGACCTTGTCTACAGCTGGGGTAGGCTCAGGGCTGTCCAGGGTCGAATGTTCAAGATATTTTTTTATTGAAGACGGAACCCGTGTTAGATGTTAATAAACACGTTTATTTGTAATCCAATTCTTAATAATTAATTAGATTATAGCTAACAAATTATCTTACTGTAGCAATGATTGTCTTAGGAGGAAAAAAAATGATTTTTTTTTTTTTGGTAAGAAGAAAAATGATTTTTTTCTGGTAAGAAAAAAAAACTGGCGTTATTGTGGCGATGAAAGCCGTTTTGATGAATGGCTAGGGTATCTGGTGGAGTTCGTGAGTATTTCGCTAGAGCTATTTTCGCTTGAGATCGTGTGCTCGCTCGGTGTGTCTAACACGCTCGTGTGTGTTTCGTTCGGTGTGTCTAACACGCTCGTGTGTTACGAGGAACTTCGCTGATCCTGCGCTGCGCTTGTGGTATCTAACACGCTCGTGTGTGCTTTGCTCGGTGTGCCTGACACGCTCGTGTGTTACTAGGAATTCCACTGGTACTACTAACGATCGTGTACTGTGCTCTGGGTATCTAACACGCTCGTGTGTGCTTTACTCGGGGTATCTAACACGCGCGTATGAACTTTGAACTTTGCTTATATCACTAACGATCGTGTGTTTACTCAGTGTCTTTAACACATTCGTGTGTTACTAGGAATTTCACTTTGATTTCGCGTGAGTTACTTGCTTTATCGCGGTCCACGAGCAACAGGCAGTTTTCGTGTTGTACCGTCCCTTTTATGTGTTTCCAAATGTCAGCGTTGCTTTAGTCCTGTCTTATTCTAGCTTTGGTTTTTAATAGGAGCGTCAGTGTTGCTATGGCCCTGTCTCCCTCTAGCTCGATTGTTATGTGAGCGTCAGTGTTGCTATGGCCCTGTGCGTCAGTGTTGCTATGGCCCTGTCTCACTCTAGCTTGATTTTGATAGGAGCGTCAGTGTTGCTATGGCCCTGTCTCACTCTAGATTTGTTGTTATACCCTACGTTCATCGTTATCTTAATTAATTTACCTATGGTAGTTTTGTACGCCTTAAAACTAAACATCATCACGCTTACAACTAATGAAATACTTTATGAAATTTACATGTATTAGAAAATTATTTTATAAGAAATCAAAGAAATTAAAGAAAGTACATTAATTCATTGTACGCAAATAATAAAAGTAAAAATAATATTCATTCAATTTGTGAGTGCATTTTGTAGCGCCAAAATGCGTCCTCACATTCCCTCCCTACTTCCGGAGAGATTTTTCAGCCCGAATATGACCTTCTCGACTGATACGCACTTGGTAGAGGTGACCTTCTATCTCTAATTTATAGTTCTTCCGCTGACCTTTCCGATGGTTCTCGTTGGTTCGCTGGATGGCTGCCTGCAGCGCTGGTGGAAATCGGTCAGGAACTAGAGCCTCCCATGTATGATCGGTACTGGCATCAGATCCTTGTACTGCAGCTGCTTCAGTTTGAGTTCCCTCGCTGTCGGCGGGAATTCCTTGAATCTCGGCTAGACGGGGCCTTTTTGCTGGTTCCGGGTGTGGCAGCTGCGGCCCAATAGTGGCATATCGTAGTGGAGGAAACCTTTTGTTTATTCCGGCGGCAGCCGACAAAACTCTGACTATGGTGGCTATGCGTAAGCGAGTGCCCAAATATTCGGTGAAACTGTTCCAGTTGAAGGTTTCTGGAGGATCACTGTGGTGCCTATTGATAAGGTATCTCTCGATGGTGACCAGCATGTAGATGCCGCAATTGAACCCGTCGGTTTGTAGGGGTACCTCGAGATCTACCAGGGGCGAGTTATCGGCGTTGAACGTGATGGGATTCGGTACTTCCGGGTAGTTGAAACGATGTTCCCCAGTTAGCATTCGCCTAACGTTGTTGGCCAAGATGTTGTTTCTCTTGGGTTTTGGGCCCAAAGAGTCCAATATAATGATACGGCGTCTTTCTACATTTGGGGTAGTTTCACGCTCCACCACAACAGCGAACCAATGGTCATCGGCATTAGCTGGTATCACTAGGAACTCCTCTTGAAAAATGTTGGCCGTTCGCAACTGCCTTCGTATCCGGGAATGGTCGTAGGGATTGCGAACCATTGCATTATAAAAGAATGGGCTCATAATACGCACGCCACCGTTCAAAGCCCTGGGAAGCGTATTGCGTTCCATCCAGCGGAGGTAGAACTCAATAATGACGTCGTTGAGGAACCGTCCCTCCGAAAGCCTCAAGTAATCATCCTCCCGGATGGTGACCCCGCCTTTACCCTCTGGATAGACCAACAAGATCCCTTCGTCGATCTCTTCATCTGTGTCGGATAAGAGTGTCCATGTCGTCTCTGTTTTAGCTTCGGTACGGCGGAGATTGGCCGAGTCTTCATTGGTTGGTGACTGATGTATATTCATGATTACTGGCCTTGCTACTGTTGATATTGTTAAAACTTCTTAATCGTTCGCGATGTGTCACCCACGACGTTCACTGCACAACTGAGAAAGTGCTCTGGGACGTGCTTCCTTTTATACAAAAATTTTTTTGTTATGTCTTATGGTGTGCCCAAACTTACGTGTTACATTTTACGCTCCCGTAGGAGATGCCTTGGGATATCTTTAATTTTGGCGGGAAAGCTGGGGAGTGCAGTGTCTTGATTCGACGCTCGTCTGCTGAAGATCACTTGGGGAACTGTAGGCCTTAAGATCGCCGATGTGAGCTGTTCTTGTCCTATTAGGGTTGATCCTTAAGGCGACTATTACTGGAGATGTAAAGTTGGTGATCTGGAACGGACCATCATATTTTGGGGCCAGCTTGGCAGCGAAGTTCTCTGATGCTTTTGACAAGTGGTGTGACCGTACTAGTACCATATCTCCTATATGTGGTTTCCATGCTCGCCGTCTGAGGTTATAGTGTCTCGCTTGCTCATTCGATGCCATCTGCATGTTTCGTCGTGCGATCTTGTAAATCTCTCGTAAATGCATGGCTCTGTGCTCTGAGTGTGTGGATTCTTTACCGGTGCCTAAAGTGGTTTCATCGTAGAGTGAGTTGGGAAGTCTTGGCTCGCGTCCTTGGACTAAGAAAGCAGGTGAATACCCGGTAGTGATAGATGTGCTGCTATTGATGGCGAGCGCTATTTCTGGGATATACTCATCCCAATCTCGTTGGTTTTTACCCGTATATTGAGCGATGATGGTCTTGATGGTCCGGTTTGCGCGCTCTGTGGGATTTTCACGTGGTGTGTAGGGTGCTGTGAATTGTTGGCGTACTCCAATGGCTTTTAAGTATTCTTTGAAGTTTCTACTGGTGAACTGCACGCCATTATCAGTGAGTAAAACTTTGGGTGTCCCAAATCTTGAAATGATCCTTTCCCGAAAAGCCTGTTGTAGATTACTTGAGGTAGCCTTCCGCAAAGGAACGATTTCAACCCATTTGGAGAACTTGTCTAGGAACACCAGTAGCATAGTATGTCCTTTCCCTGATCGTGGAAGCGGGCCGATAAAATCGGCGCAAACAGTGGCCCATGGTTCTTCGGGGATCCTGGTTAACATCTCGCCGGCGGGTTTCCTTTGCTCAGACTTGTATTTCTGGCAAGAATCACAGTGCCTCACATACCGACTAATATCCCGAAACATACCAGGCCAGTAGTATTTCCTTGCTATTCGGGCTATGGTTCTTCGTATGCCCTGGTGTCCGGCGCTAGGTTGATCGTGGTTTTCTAACAGCACCCTTTTGCGATCTGGACGGCCCACGCACAGCTTCCATGGTTCTTCGTCGTCATCGCCCACCTCGTGCGGGATGTATCGGTAGAGGCAACCATTCTCCATAGCATAGTCAGGATATTTCTCTGGGTTGTTGACTACCTTGGTTTTCTGTTGTTCCAACCAGTTGCATGCTGATTCTGCGGCTTCTAGTCCCATGTTAATCTCGTCTATATCCCTAGGTTGACGGGACAGTGTGTCTGCGACGACGTTGTACTTCCCTTTGCGATACTGCACCTCATACGTGTGTTGTTGAAGCTCCAGAGCCCAGCGTGCGATTCTCCCGGAAGGGTTTTCGATGCCGTTCAACCACTTAAGTGCCAGATGATCCGTGATGACTTTGAAGTGATACCCTTCCAGGTATGGCCTCATTTTTCGCACCGCCCACACTATCGCCAAGCATTCTTTCTCCGTGGTCGAGTAATTTTTTTCCGCCCCCTGTAGGTGTCGACTGGCGTAGGCAATCACGCGTTCTCCTTCTTCCTGTTCCTGTGTCAAGACTGCGCCCAGACCTACGTCGCTGGCATCTGTTTGCAGCGTGAATTGCCTGGTGAAATCTGGACAGGCCAACACCGGTGCTTCAGTTAGTTTTCTCTTCAGCTCATCAAACGCTACTTGTTGATCGGCACCCCAATGCCAACGCTTTCCCTTCTTCAACATGCTCGTTAGTGGGTGAACAGTCTTGGTGAACTCCGGCACAAATCTCCTGTACCAGGATGCAGTGCCTAGACACCTTCGCAGCTCTCTGATGTTCGTAGGCGGCTTCAACTCCTTGATGGCTGCGACCTTATCCGGGTCTGTCTTTATTCCTGAGGATGTGACCAGATGACCCAAATATCTAAGTTCGTTTTTAAAGAAATGGCATTTGTCCTTGTTAATCCGTAGATTCGCCTGGCGAAGACGACTGAAAACGTTGCGCAGGTGTTGCATGTGCTCCTCTTTGGTCTTGCTGACCACCACGATGTCATCAAGGTAGGCGAATGCGTTGGGCTCCATCTCTGGTCCGATAACTTGGTCTAGGAGCCTCTGAAAGGTGGCCGGCGCAGAGTGTAGCCCGAAGGGCATAACACGCCACTGGTATAGACCTCTGCCGGGAACGGTGAAAGCGGTGTACCTTCGGCTCTTCGGTTCGACAGGAACTTGCCAATAACCATTCTTCAGGTCAATGGTGCTGATGTATCGTGCTTCTCTGAGCTTCTCCAGAATGTGGTTTATTCGTGGTAACGGGTAGGCATCCGGTATAGACTTCGCGTTGATCTGACGGTAATCTACGCATAATCTCCAGTCGCCAGACTTCTTTTTGGCGAGAACTATGGGAGAGCTGTATGCACTTTTCGACGGCTCTATGCATTTCATTTTGAGGAGCTCGTCAATTTGGCCATTTATTATTGATTGCATGGCCGGATTCTTAGGGTAGTACCTCTGTTTGACTGGTGTGTCATCTCGCATATTGATTCGGTGGCTCGTTGTGTTAGTTACACCAGACAGAGCCTCAAACTGCTCCAATTCTCTTTCCAAAAAGGTTTCTATATCGTCGCCATCTTGACCTTCACTCACCGTCCACAGAATATCTTCGGTGTCATTGCCATCTTCTGAGGCTGATCTCAAGTCGACCTCGTACCCATCGCATCTAAGCTTTACTTCTGCTTCTGCCAAATAATCCATCCCTAGTGTTACAGAATCAATAGCGGTTGGTAACACTAGAAATTTTGCGAGATGTCTCCGGCTGCCAAGTTGAACTTCTGATAGTAAAGCTGTCTTTATGTGTAAGGTAGTGCCATCGGCTAGTCGTACTCTCATTCTGGTGAAGGTAGTGCGTGCATAGTCCCCTAGATTCTTGACAAACGTCTCTGATACAAAACTGCGTGTCGCTCCTGTATCTACTGTCGCAGTTACTGGCCTTCCGTCCATGTGTATGTCGACTGTAAGGTGTCGTCCAGTGACTTTAAATGGTGATGCTTCTTTCGGAGATTGATGATCATGAACCGCAGGGCTCTCCGTTACTCCTGAGGTCCGTTGGCATTTCCCGACTTCTTTCTGCAGCACTCTATGGTCTTCACGCCCTGCTTACCACATTGCCAGCAGAATAATTTGGTGGCATTCCGGCAATTCCTTGCGTAATGCCCGTCCTGACCACAACGACGGCATGCGGTGTTGGTGTTGATGACAGCTTTGTATTTTTGTGGAACGCTTTGGGCTTCTAGGCATGACTCGACTGTGCGGTGCTTGGCCTCGCGGATCTCAGGTGCCGATGTTGTCTTGCGGTGGCTCAGGATATTCTCATATTGGTCACACAGCTCAACCAAATCTTCTAATGTCTTGAAGTCTTGCCGCTTAGCGAAAGTTTGGTATTCTCGTCGACTATTTCTGTAGATTCGATCGATTTTCTTTTCGTGAGAATAATCGGTGTGACGCATGAGATTTTGCATGGCTATGACGTAGTCCTTAAAAAGTTCTGTTGGTCCTTGAAATCTCTGCCTTACGTCGTCATCAAGTCGTTCCTGATATAAAGATGACAGGAAAAACTTAAGGAAATCTCGTTTAAATTCGCTCCATCGTAGCCAAGGTTTCTTATTGTTGCGATGCCAGTGGAGACCTTTCCCTTGCATAATCTCTGGCATGGCTTTTGGCAATAGATCTTTGCATATCCCGTAAACATCTGCTAATTCCTCTAACCGCTCGACAAACTCAAGTGGATCCATCCTGTCGTCAAAACGTACATTCCACTTGCGTATCTGGTTCATTATTGTGCTGTAGAATACTGGAGATGACTCTAGTTGAGGTGGATGTTGGATGTAAGGGCTTGTTTGCGATGCTGGTGTTGTCTTCGGAGCTGTGAGTTGGCTCATCGGAGGACCTGCTAGTGATGAAGGACCGGGATTTGGTGATGAACTACGGGCGTACAGACATTCTAATTCCTTCAAGCGTTCTATATGCTCTAGCTTGAGATCTTCCTTAGTCGTGAATGCTGAAAATATACTTTTTAAATCCTCTACGTTGCCGTCAGTGTCTAGACCAAATTCCTTCATCAGTTTCACTAGTTCCTCCCGCTTGAGTGCGACTATCCATCTTTTCACCATTTTGTACCGTGTTGCTTGGCTTTGCCACAGGTGTTCAATGTCAAGTTGCTTATTTATTTACGCACAGTTTTTTTTTTCTTTTCTTTCGCTGGTTCTTGTATTTTTATTCCACGCTTGTACTTGTTGTCGAACTTTGTTAGCTGGGTCCCTGCTCGGGCGCCACTTGAAACGACCTTTTTCACCTCGGTCCTCACGAGGTGGTGTTTCTTTATGAGGTCCGTGGACCTTGTCTACAGCTGGGGTAGGCTCAGGGCTGTCCAGGGTCGAATGTTCAAGATATTTTTTTATTGAAGACGGAACCCGTGTTAGATGTTAATAAACACGTTTATTTGTAATCCAATTCTTAATAATTAATTAGATTATAGCTAACAAATTATCTTACTGTAGCAATGATTGTCTTAGGAGGAAAAAAAATGATTTTTTTTTTTTTTTGGTAAGAAGAAAAATGATTTTTTTCTGGTAAGAAAAAAAAACTGGCGTTATTGTGGCGATGAAAGCCGTTTTGATGAATGGCTAGGGTATCTGGTGGAGTTCGTGAGTATTTCGCTAGAGCTATTTTCGCTTGAGATCGTGTGCTCGCTCGGTGTGTCTAACACGCTCGTGTGTGTTTCGTTCGGTGTGTCTAACACGCTCGTGTGTTACGAGGAACTTCGCTGATCCTGCGCTGCGCTTGTGGTATCTAACACGCTCGTGTGTGCTTTGCTCGGTGTGCCTGACACGCTCGTGTGTTACTAGGAATTCCACTGGTACTACTAACGATCGTGTACTGTGCTCTGGGTATCTAACACGCTCGTGTGTGCTTTACTCGGGGTATCTAACACGCGCGTATGAACTTTGAACTTTGCTTATATCACTAACGATCGTGTGTTTACTCAGTGTCTTTAACACATTCGTGTGTTACTAGGAATTTCACTTTGATTTCGCGTGAGTTACTTGCTTTATCGCGGTCCACGAGCAACAGGCAGTTTTCGTGTTGTACCGTCCCTTTTATGTGTTTCCAAATGTCAGCGTTGCTTTAGTCCTGTCTTATTCTAGCTTTGGTTTTTAATAGGAGCGTCAGTGTTGCTATGGCCCTGTCTCCCTCTAGCTCGATTGTTATGTGAGCGTCAGTGTTGCTATGGCCCTGTGCGTCAGTGTTGCTATGGCCCTGTCTCACTCTAGCTTGATTTTGATAGGAGCGTCAGTGTTGCTATGGCCCTGTCTCACTCTAGATTTGTTGTTATACCCTACGTTCATCGTTATCTTAATTAATTTACCTATGGTAGTTTTGTACGCCTTAAAACTAAACATCATCACGCTTACAACTAATGAAATACTTTATGAAATTTACATGTATTAGAAAATTATTTTATAAGAAATCAAAGAAATTAAAGAAAGTACATTAATTCATTGTACGCAAATAATAAAAGTAAAAATAATATTCATTCAATTTGTGAGTGCATTTTGTAGCGCCAAAATGCGTCCTCACAATATATATATATATATATATATATATATATATATATATATATATATATATATATATATATATATATATATATATATATATATATATATATATATATATATATATATATATATATATATATATATATATATATATATATATATATATATATATATATATATATATATATATATATATATATATATATATATATATATATATATATATATATATATATATATATATATATATATATATATATATATATATATATATATATATATATATATATATATATATATATATATATATATATATATATATATATATATATATATATATATATATATATATATATATATATATATATATATATATATATATATATATATATATATATATATATATATATATATATATATATATATATATATATATATATATATATATATATATATATATATATATATATATATATATATATATATATATATATATATATATATATATATATATATATATATATATATATATATATATATATATATATATATATATATATATATATATATATATATATATATATATATATATATATATATATATATATATATATATATATATATATATATATATATATATATATATATATATATATATATATATATATATATATATATATATATATATATATATATATATATATATATATATATATATATATATATATATATATATATATATATATATATATATATATATATATATATATATATATATATATATATATATATATATATATATATATATATATATATATATATATATATATATATATATATATATATATATATATATATATATATATATATATATATATATATATATATATATATATATATATATATATATATATATATATATATATATATATATATATATATATATATATATATATATATATATATATATATATATATATATATATATATATATATATATATATATATATATATATATATATATATATATATATATATATATATATATATATATATATATATATATATATATATATATATATATATATATATATATATATATATATATATATATATATATATATATATATATATATATATATATATATATATATATATATATATATATATATATATATATATATATATATATATATATATATATATATATATATATATATATATATATATATATATATATATATATATATATATATATATATATATATATATATATATATATATATATATATATATATATATATATATATATATATATATATATATATATATATATATATATATATATATATATATATATATATATATATATATATATATATATATATATATATATATATATATATATATATATATATATATATATATATATATATATATATATATATATATATATATATATATATATATATATATATATATATATATATATATATATATATATATATATATATATATATATATATATATATATATATATATATATATATATATATATATATATATATATATATATATATATATATATATATATATATATATATATATATATATATATATATATATATATATATATATATATATATATATATATATATATATATATATATATATATATATATATATATATATATATATATATATATATATATATATATATATATATATATATATATATATATATATATATATATATATATATATATATATATATATATATATATATATATATAGCATAATTTTTAGTAAAATTATTTATTTTTAAATCAGATCGCTTTAATTGGGGCATTAACAATAGCGACACACTTTTAAAATTTCGTGGCACACAAGAGTGGTTGTGAATCGCTGCTCCAGACCATGCCACCATATAAAGTGGCTGCGAGTAGAGTGCAGTAAAAATGATGAAGTTTGGACAGCAGATCCGACCATCTTTTGTCCTACCGGAATCAAAACGTCATAATGTTTGCTGCCATAAGTGACATTCTTTTTAAATATATCATCGCTAGCGAAAAAAGCGCAAATTTTATTTTTATGTTTTTTGATATAACGTTTTATGAATGCCTTCATCCTTTTCATAACTCAAAATTTTTTTCTCGGTGAAAAAAATTTTGCCTTTATCCATCCACTAGCGCGCTCTAAATTACAAGGCAAAGGGACTTAAAATTCACAAACGCACAGAATGTGTTAGACCCTATGCCAACTTTTAAATTTTTTAAATGGTTTGGAAATTTTTTCGCATAGCAGCATTGAATTCACTGACCCCTAAATAATGTCCGACAGGGACTGTTCATTCGCTCATCATTGCTCTCAACGCGAGAAGGTTATAATTATGCTCAAGTATGCGAGTTCCGAGAAGAACGAACGAATGATAGTGTAAACATATATTTCTTCCTATCCATCACGGTGTTTTTGAACAGTAAATAATACGAATTTCAAAATCTTAGCTTTTATACTTTTGCAAAATTGTTTCAACGACGAACATTTTTAAACGTTTTCATTTCCCAAAACATGAATGAACGAGATATTGCTACACTAATAGTTCTTAAGTAATAGTTTAATAAGAACGAATTCAATAGAAGAGAAAGTATTAAAATTTATAAAAGGTATTCAATAGAAAATTCAAAACTGAATATCGCTACTTGTATACTACGTAGACGGAAGACTGGAATTAGCAGTCCTTCCACGACAATACTTGACATTACATTGACATTACATATTACATTGGTTACAACTTTGCCACATTGCACTATTTATGTACCTGAGGAAGCCATGTGTAAGGCATGAACTTGCATCATAAGTATATATCGAGGCCTATCTAAACCTCTTCAGGTCTCTGGATCCCGGCAGCCGGTTGAGTAGGAGAGCATGCCTTCCTTCACGCAACTCTACATGGAGACTTTGGTTTCCACCCGCGTAAACTATGGGTTTTAACCACAGCCACCACGAAGCTCCCACAAGGGGCCTACCCACGACCAGCATATATAGCTGGGGTTAACATTAGCGGGAACTACAAGCCCTAGTGATTGTCTTCCGTGATACCAGTTTATTGCCACCCTGTCGGGGTCGGAACCAGGTCCGCCAAAATCCTGGAAAACGATAATACAGCATACTTACCACTGCCATTTTATGGCCTTATCGCAACGGGACTCTCACCCGAACTCGTGGATCAGTTAGAAAATTCAACGTTACTCTGAGAAATATGTGCCACACAGCCACATTTTTAACAGCTGACAGTTGACAGGATTAGCAAAATTAATCCACGGTAATATTTTGACAATTCTTACTTTGATCCAGAATGTATTTCGCCCGTTAATGGTCCAAGAGTCCCTTCTTATTACAACGATTATGAATGAGTTATAGGGCGAAATGAGGGTGGAGATAGGATGTTATGACATATTGAGCTAAAACTAATGAGTTCTATATCAAAATCAACTCTGTTAATATCACTCAATACTCGCACCGCTGGTTCTAATCGCCGGTTTTAACTTCACACAAGTGTGTTATTCCACTTTGGGTGCGTCTTCAATACAGCGATTCCCTCCCATACAATCTACGCAACGGTCATGCAATGTTTCGTTGTTGACTTGATACGTATTCTGTACAGAATACAGAAATTCTGACGATATTCCACCGAACTAGAATGGAATAAAAAAAGGGCTTAAACCGAAAAAGTGAGGCAGAGAACAGGGAAACATTCATAGCCTGTTTTGGTATGAGTATTTCTTAATTGATACTCTAACTTAATTAACGAATTTAATCGATATTTTATAGGGCACGAATAAAGAATAAAATTGTCATCGTCATGTGAATTTTAGAGAACCACTATTTAGAATATACACTACAAAACTTTGAAATATGATGGCACTGACTGAGAAGAAAAGAAAGGAAATATGTATAAGGATGAATACAGGCGTGCTTATTATCTCAAGCCCATAACCAAAAGAAACAACGTAACAAATGCATGTCAATGTCAAGGCTGGTTTGGAAATTTTCATGTGGTAAAATATTGCTGATGACATTTGATACATTACAATTGCAACGACACGGCCAATTTTATAAAATAGAATGATTCATAAGTTAAAGGTTCGGAAGCTTTACTACATAGATTGAAATATAAAGGTAAATAATAAAATATTCTTCTCTCCTGTTGTGAAATTTGTAATTTAAAAAAGACGAACTGCCTTTAATTTAACTCGACTAATTAAGTCAGTTTATCTTACGGTAGTGTCTGTTTCAAGCGTTATTTGATTTATTTGGAACTATATAATGTCAACTGATCACCCAGTATATTGCGCACGTATGCGCAACAATTACGCATCCTTCAACACAGTTTCTTTGTGTGATATCATGTATAAAATCGAAGGAATGTAAACAATAGTAAGTGACTAAAGAATTTAGTTATAAATTGAATCAGGATCCTAGAACGAAAATCAAGAAACAACAACAACGACGAACAATCAACCATTGGTAATTAATAAATCCTTTTGTAAAAACGATTGCTTTTACATTCTTTAAAATTATTCACAGTCTCTTCGAAGTGTTGTCATCCTCACCCCTCCGTCTAGAAGGCTGTGGCCTTGTCAAACTAAAGCGGTTGCAGAAATTGGGGAAACAATCCTTGCATTTCACCAGAGTATTTACTGAACGCTTGACGAGAAATTTTCATTTGGTAACCTCCAATTTTTCCAAACATTCCATTACGTCGCACAGTGTTTCGTCTAGAAGAAGCTAGCTGGACAAAATTATTTTTTTTGTTTTTTGTATTTCTTGGATTGAGAGAAAAAATTGTATGAATTGTATGTTGTATGTAAACGGTGGTCGCTTTCCCCCCGTTTAGGCGGGAGGGGGATTTTCGAAAAGAAATTACTTTTTTAAAAAAACGCATAGAAAATTAACTGCCACGCCTATAATATTGCCTACAATATACCTTCTTGGAAAGCTATAATTCCGTTCCATCACACCCTTTTAAACTGAGTTGTTTTGTCAAACGGTTTTTGAGAAAATTAATGCTAAACTTGAAATTTCGAGAAAAAAACATAAAAATGATACTTTAACTGTAAAAAAGCGTGGAAGCAAAATATTTTTCGTTATTTTTTAAATAAAATATCCCGATAATTTCTCGATGATTTTAAGTGTTTTCAAGGTAATGAGAAATTTTTGTTGGAAAGGAGAGAACAAAGTAAATATGCTTCTGTCGCTTCGGCATAAATTATAAAACCAAGAACTTTAATACCTAAATAATTCATTTTACGTAAAAACAAAATGAACGTCGCGTCGTTCACTAATGCCGTCGCGTAGACAAATAGTGACATATACAAAATTTATTGTTCGTCTGGACAATAATGCCTCCTATTAAGTTTGAGAACAATCCAATCACTTTTCAAATATGTCATGAAAAGTGTTGATCAAGAGAAATATATTTTTCATCTGTATACTAATTACCGTCTTTTTAGCTTTGTATTTTTTGTTTAAAATTGGCCACTCAAAATATTACATTAAAAACATCCTCGAGAAAAACATAAAGAAATAAAAATTTACATTAAAGTGAGATAAATCCGAAAAAAGTCTAATAACAGCCATCGACAACGAGATATATTTCTCTGCTTGATATATTTTTTCTGTTTTATCTAGTTTGCTTTAAATTATATAATATAATTTAATAATATAATAATATATTTTATACGACAAAATATATCACATATAACGAATGCACCACCAATTTATTATACACAGTAAATATATTATTTAACATTATGGCAGCTATTTACTCTTATTTAACAAATTGATTGTCAGTAAGATGTAATCGTTGGGGTAGTTTCAGTCAGTTAAAATTTCAGGTAAAATTGCATCAATAGAAGGGCTCAAAAATTCAAAACAATATAATTCGAAACGAAATATAAGCAGCAGGTTTAAGCAAAAATCACTGAGCTGATGGATATTTACACATTTTATGCAATATCTCCAGAAATATAAATGCCACTCATTTGACAATTCCGCTATTTCATATTTGTTCAAGGGGAATATTTTATCCGATTAAGGTCATTATTACTCTCTATTCGGCATAATTCCCAACCACAAGGTGTCATTCGCCGGATGAAGTGGGTAATATATTTCTATGGACACCTTGCAATTCGTTTTAACTGCGCGATCCTAACCGGGGCCGAAATTGGTCCAACAAAGAAGTTATGTTTGATATCCGCACAAGGCGTTTAACCACGATCTATTTTCGTTTTGACCATCAACGTTGAAAGCTCGACACAAATCGTTTACAAATATCGCTAGAGGAAATTTAAGAATCCCTCGAAATTAACGTTTATATTGACTATATAATCAGTTTTAAACGGTTTTGTTAAAACTCAAATTTATTGAATAATTCTGTCATTATTTAATCGGCTTGAATTAATGCGTTCCAGCACATTTAATGACGTTCCAACACAGCAAATTTTTTAATTTAAGTGGAGTAGGGTTGTTCTTGTTGTTTTAATGTTAGGGGATGAGGACAAAAAAGGATTCGTGCACGTAAGAAATCAAACGGGATATATTGACAGCTCTCACTTTTCGTCGTGAATCATACGTCGATACGATACGGTGTATTTAATGAAATACACAAATGTTAAATTTAATTTTTCACCTTGCCCTTTTGCATTTTATAGGTTTTACTTTTACCTCACTTTTACTTTTTTTTAATTACAAATAGGTACCGTCTTATATTGAAAAAGTGCGACTTCAATTCAATTAAAAATGGTTTGTGGAAATCATGAAATAATTCATTAATTTTATTTTCTAAAAAAAATAAATCTTCTAAAAGAATAAACATTTTTCAACGCCTGTGTCACATATAGATATAACTGGTGTGAATGAAAACATTTCAAATTTAACTACAAAAGAACAACAAATTATAATACCAATCTAAAATAGCCGAAGCTAACCCGAAGCCGAACCCGAAGCGGGTTATTTAAATATATTATATATTTATTTTTAAATTATTAAAATATTAATTATTAACTATACGCGTTCTCATAAGTTAAGCATTTACTACTAGCAGAGAAAAATTTTAGAAAGCCCAATACATTTGTGTTCTTCCTTTTGTAGTAGCATCAGCATACCCTAATATTGAATGTAATCCTTCATTTAATAGTGAGCCTCCCGTACTGGGCTTGGTTCCTTTACGGCGTATATAAAAATCACCGATTATTAAGCTTCAATTATTCTAAACGTACGTTGACGTGCCGTAGCGTACGTACGTTGGCGTGCTGTACGTTGACGTGTGTACGTGTATGTACGTGTGCTGTACGTGATTTGCTGTGTAGATTTTGCTGTACGTGTGTGTACGTTGACGGTGCGGAGTGACGATTAGTGTACCTGTCAAAACATTTAACTGTCATTCGGAACACAGCTAACAGAGTCTGTTGTAAAAATAAGTGGAATGATTTTTACAAGTCTCAAAACCAATTTTAATTTTAATGTAAAAATGAAATTCAACTGTATGTTTTTGGAAATTGCGCAAATATACTCTAATAAGTATACTTTAATAAGACATAAAAATAAGTCTCAAAAACGGAAACAACGCAGAAAATGGCACATTCGACCCATAAACAGGGCTGGCTTTCCAGTGGCTACCAAAGATAGTTAAATTAAATTATTAAATTTAAAAATATGGATACCAAGCAGCTATTCCTGCACACGCGAATGACGCGTCTAATATTCGAGTTGCTGCTCAGATTAATTGATCATAAACTAAGGAAACCTAGGCAGCGGATTGGCAGAGGGGAACGCCTGTTGATAACAATCGTGTAATTATATTACCCTTAGCAAGCTCACAATGTATTTCATATATTATATTTTAGGTACCTTGCAAATGATGTGCTTTTGCAAAACATTGCATGGGCATATCAGTTAGGCAAAACTAGAGTTCATAACATAATTATGGAAACCCAGTATAGAAATATGTCCGCAGCGATATTTCTATATTGGGTTTGTGTAGGTTTCGAGAGAAAATTGAAGATTCCAAACTGCGTTTGAGCAATTGACGGTAAACATATCGGTCTCAAGTGCATTCCAAAGTCGGAATCTAATTTTTATAACTTTAAAAAATATTCAGTATCGTGTTGCGACGGCTTGTGACGCCAATTACACTTTCACCGCCAGCAGCATTGGAGACTATGATAGGCAGAGCAATAGAAGTAATATTAATATTTGTTTGCATCTACTATTAATTCTTCATGAACCTCTTCAGTTCTTCAGAAAGGACCTGATTTCTGGAAAGCTTCCTTTACCACTGGACGCTCCACTTCCAAATTCAATCAACGAAACGTTTCCTTATTTCATTGTTGGTGATTCCGCTTTTCCGGAAAAAGTCGAATGCTGCCTTATCCAGGTACAGGTCTATCAAGGAGAATGCGAATTTTCAACTATAGATCGTCTAGATATCGTCGGGTTATAGAGAACACTTTCAGCATTTCAACTGTCAGGTGGAGGATTCTGCGCGCGCCACTGGAGTGGACGTCAGAAAATTGCGAGGTTATACGTTTGGTATGCGTCGCGCTTCATAATTTCGTAATTTTGAACGATATCTATCGCTGGGACTGTTCCAATAACTATGTCGACGCCAAAGGAGGAAATAAACTTTTGCGAGATGGAGAGAGGAGGAACGATTTAAGGGCTGCAGGTGGACCTTTGCGATTTGTTGTATGTTTTGCTCGAAGGCGTCCTGTTGTCGCTTCGCACCTCTGAGACAGGCTTGCGAATTATATCATAAATGAAGAAGCCGTACCTGCTCAAAATTCAATTGATATCAATGGCCCATATTGGAACGAGTCATAAATTAATTGCAGTTATAAATCCATCCTTTTAAAAAATAAACAAGAACTTCTTTCAAAAAAAATTAAATTTTCTTCTCTTTTTTATTAAATTAATTTTAAAGCAAAGGAATTAAGGAATATTATTCAAAAAAGGCACTTTAAATTTTTTTCGGAACCAAGGAACGTTTAAAGTAAATAATATAAACTTAATTAAATGTCTACTACACATCTTCCAACTCTACTTTCCCCACCAATTGATGCAATTAAAGCGTCGCTCGTGCCTGCTTCATTGGATTTATTTTAGACAACTTGTCCGCTAGCATTTGTGTAAATCCAAAAATGGCTTCTTTGCCTCTTTGCGCTTTCCTCGCGTTGGCGTCATCGTAGGAAGATTCCACAGCTTGAAGAAAAGCTTTGCCCAAACTAGATCTACCTCACTTTTAGGGTCGTGGCACCGATGTTTGCGACGGCGACGGAAAGACGGACGGAGACGGACGCCTTACTAGTGGTAATCGAAATGGCGATGGCAGTAGCGTAGTCGATAACGATGGTGACGTCGACAGCGACGGCGATGGCCAAGAAAATGAAGCGGCGCACAGTGGCAGATATTTTGAAATAGCGGTCAAAAGTCTATATCTTCTGAACGCGTTAAATTATTTAATTTATTTTTTTTTTCTTTGCTACCCTAATCTTTAGCTTTAATTTCATGCTACAACCATTAAAATTGACATGGGGGAACCAAAGATATGACAGATTTTATCAACCTACCTCGTACTTTTACTACAATCTAAATCTTTCTAAGCATATCCGTCATGAATAAAGAACACTGCAAACATACTGCGTTTTTTTATAAATGTTGTGTTTTTTGAATACTTATATTAATTATTTATTATAATAATAAAGGCAAAATACAAAGATATATAATTTAAGATTATAATTCAATAAATAAAGACAAAATATTTACATGTGTATGCAAACTAAGCAATTTTTACAAAATGTTCAGCAAAATATT
The DNA here is from genome assembly GCA_963966595.1 of Physocephala rufipes. Lineage (NCBI taxonomy): Eukaryota > Metazoa > Arthropoda > Insecta > Diptera > Conopidae > Physocephala > Physocephala rufipes. Next base: position 18,765,434 of record OZ016503.1, read on the forward strand.
TTTGTTGGTCGTCTAATAGTAAATTTTTAGCATCATTATCCAATTCAATTGATGAAGACTTCCATTTTTGACGAATATTCGAAATATATGGATCTGATGTGCAGAGCAAAACTGTAAGAAGATCCTCATTCGTACAATATCTTGACATTTTTCTTGTGTTGTGCTCACGAAAAAATCTATAATCCTTATTTCTTTTCTCTTGTGCTTCTTCGGAAAGATCACCTAGTGGAAGCAGACTATGTTCAATTACTTGTTCTCCATGATACAGAACTTTATGTATTGTTGATGGCATATTCCTCCAAGGGTATTTTTCGTTATATATCTCTGCGGTTTTCTTAGCATATATTCCGAATTTCTTCGCATCAATCATTTTGCTGCATGCTATAACTTCTATAATTACTTTAAACCGCCTTATTATTTCAATATCCACTCCTGTTATGAAAGCTGCAGTCTCAGGATCAGAGAAAAACCTTCGAGCAGTGTTTCCATCATTTGTGTTACCCTCTCCTTGTTTTGGTTGGTCAATTATCAGACCTAGTTGACGATATTGCTCCTGTATTTCTCTTTTCCTTATGTTTCTTTTTTCCAGATTCAATTCATTTCTTCTAACTGTTCCTGTAGCTCCGAATTCCAAATCATAAGCCAATTTGAGAATATGTTCCATGAAACGAATTCTAGTGTGAAGAGGGGACAATCCAAATTCGTACGCATCTTTACAGTCATTATCACTTGGTGGTACTTGGTTCAATTTACTCGAGGTTTGGTGACATATAATGCAGCTAGATGATGCCTTAGTATCCGTTAAGGCTTGTCCTACTTTTCCATCAATCATAGTGAGAAGAAGTTTGAAATCTATTTGAATACGATGTCCATAAATCTCAAAAAATACTGGCTGCAGTTCCTGAATTTGGCTTTTTATTTTATCAACTTCTTCGACTATGACATCTTTTGTCTCCTTTTTGAATGCAAATTTAATTGGTCTGCAATATTTTGTTGAAGAAGGTGTTTCATTTCTCCATATATCTTTGCTGGTTGACGGCTCAGGTTCTATTTTATTTTTCCTTAATCGCAAAGGAACAAAAGAAATCATAAACAAGTTGCCGTCATTTGAATTCTCTGCGTTAAATTGTTTATATTGCTTCTGACCAGATGATCCGTCACATCCCCACTTAGAAACAAGAGTAAGATTGCAATCGCCAAGACTTTTTAGACAATTTTCATCTAATGAAAGCAATAATCTCTCGGCAGTGTGCTCTAGAAGATCTTGTAATTTAACCTCTGCTGAGCTTGGAGTAATTTCGATCGCACTTTTCGAAGGTAGGCAGTCTTTTTTTATAGCAATTATTTCGTCGTATGATGGAAAGATGTTGCATTTTTTTCCATTGGCTCGCTTGCGTAATTCTATATACTGATTTTTAGTCAATTTTAAATCTAGGAATAATGCAAATGCTTCATCTGGGGTAAACTTTTTTTCTTCAGTTGGAGTTTTAACGTTGGTCAGTAATCTTTTTATGCGTTTAGGGGTAGCTTCCATTACTTTCTCAATTAGTTCTACCTTGTCCTTTTTATTTTTTGATGGACCTAGTTGATGAAGAAATGATTCCTTTATTATTTCGGTGGATATTTCTTCATTGATGTTGCCAAGTTTGCGCCTTCGAGATCGTTCACTGCACTCATCAATCGATTTCCTTGGTCGACCAGTCTTCTCGCTGCCTTTATCAGTAGTTTCATTTTCAAAGACGAGTTCAGTTTCCATCCAATTTTTATAGCGTTGGTACATCACCTCTTTTTTTCGATGCACATCCTTATATCGCGTTTTCAAATGCGACAAAAAAGTTTTTATTTTATTTGTATATGTTTCAATACGTTCTTCATTACAAGAATCGCAAAAAGTTTTACTGAGAATATACGAAATAACATCTTGGTCCTCTTTTCGTACAAAGTAAATATCGGCCAAAGTCTTATATGTGAACTTCACCATGTTTTTATCAACACTACAGAAATTATATTTTGGCAGCGCTTTAAATACTCTAATCTTCACACATCCTTAACAATATTTGTAGGTAATTATTTGGTCATAAAATTGGTTTTTTTCTTCATAAACACTGCTACCTGATTCATCAAAACGTTTAAACTTTACTTATACCCATACCCTACCATTACCTAATGTTTTAGGTACCTGATAATTAAGTATAGGTACCTAATAACTAAAAATACAACACTTATTTTTCCAACGAAACAATCATTTAAAGAAACAAAATACTCATAATCATTTAACAGCCAAAAAAAAAACATGAAATAAGAATCCTTTAATTTTGCATTAGATGACTTTGTGTCATAAAAAATACTCCAGGTACCACATCCGCAAGCTTCCGCAAATAAAACTATATACAGAATCTAGAGAAAAGACTCAGCTATGCGATCGTGTAAAATTTGTTCTGGACGACGCTGGCCCTTTTGATTCCCGATCCAATTTACATGAAAATTTATTGAAATTTGGTACATTTTTTAAATACCTGTTACATATTATTAGTAACGCTTATTTAACTTAGTTTAATATTATTTAAATATAAAATAGATTAGAAAAATAAATAAAAAAGACCGGAACTTAATATCAGCAAAACTCGCCGAGTTATAATTATTTAAACTATAAAAAAATTACAGAAAATCAAAAATTTTAGGCCAAAACAGAAAAGGACTAGCTTTGATTGTCCTGTTTTTAGTGAAAGGATCAAATTAGAGCTGTTATTTTTTGGCACCCTAGGTTCTGATGTATTATCTTTCATATAAGCATACTAATTGTAAAATTGGCGACTGTGAAAAAAAAACTTTTGGCCGCTATTTCAAAATATCTGCCACTGTGCGGCGGCGGAATCACCATTCCACTTTCAAAATTGATGCTACAGCGGAATTTAAAATATACAAATTAAAAGTTCACATACGGTATTAAATTTTTCTTACGGTGCTGAGGCTATACGGTGGTTTCCCATTGCCTCAAAGTGATGTCACGGCCTATCAAAGCAAGCACTACTGCCTGATGGAGCACTTAGTTTCCTTAAATATATATATATATATATATATATATATATATATATATATATATATATATATATATATATATATATATATATATATATATATATATATATATATATATATATATATATATATATATATATATATATATATATATATATATATATATATATATATATATATATATATATATATATATATATATATATATATATATATATATATATATATATATATATATATATATATATATATATATATATATATATATATATATATATATATATATATATATATATATATATATATATATATATATATATATATATATATATATATATATATATATATATATATATATATATATATATATATATATATATATATATATATATATATATATATATATATATATATATATATATATATATATATATATATATATATATATATATATATATATATATATATATATATATATATATATATATATATATATATATATATATATATATATATATATATATATATATATATATATATATATATATATATATATATATATATATATATATATATATATATATATATATATATATATATATATATATATATATATATATATATATATATATATATATATATATATATATATATATATATATATATATATATATATATATATATATATATATATATATATATATATATATATATATATATATATATATATATATATATATATATATATATATATATATATATATATATATATATATATATATATATATATATATATATATATATATATATATATATATATATATATATATATATATATATATATATATATATATATATATATATATATATATATATATATATATATATATATATATATATATATATATATATATATATATATATATATATATATATATATATATATATATATATATATATATATATATATATATATATATATATATATATATATATATATATATATATATATATATATATATATATATATATATATATATATATATATATATATATATATATATATATATATATATATATATATATATATATATATATATATATATATATATATATATATATATATATATATATATATATATATATATATATATATATATATATATATATATATATATATATATATATATATATATATATATATATATATATATATATATATATATATATATATATATATATATATATATATATATATATATATATATATATATATATATATATATATATATATATATATATATATATATATATATATATATATATATATATATATATATATATATATATATATATATATATATATATATATATATATATATATATATATATATATATATATATATATATATATATATATATATATATATATATATATATAACTAGCCGACTGTTCCTCTTGCAAATCATTCAAAATCAGATTTCGTTGAAAGTGGGAAAGATGCCTGAATTTACATACGAAAAAGTAGTATCTCCTTCAGAAAATCTAACTCATATATTGTGATATTTATTAAATTGTTGAGAAAAAAGTTGTAATGTTTATTGAATTTTTTATAGCTTATTTTTCAGTATTCATTCCGTTTCTACTTGTCGAAAGGTGTGATTAAATTTTACCTTTGCTTTTTTCCTTTTCTCAAAACTTGAAAAAGCTGTTTCTGTATTAAAAAGATTGTAACTTGAGAAACTGAAATCAACCAACATTTACTAATAAATATCAGATTATATGAAAGTGTGTCCGCGAGTCGGGCATTCACACTATTTGCTTATGATAATTTTTTGAAATGCAAATGCGATGTTATCCGCAGCATCTGCTGTGACAACACAGATCCTTTCAAGCTGGTTAATTCATTATGGAATGTACACCAAATCGGGTGCGGAAGAAGAGAAGACTGTATGGAATTTGATTTCCATTCATTCAGTGTCAAAACGAACATTCGAAAATTTTCAATCTTTGTTTATCCTTGATACTTTCGAAGTGTGCATGTGCGTGCGTATGCATGTTCATATGGCTGGGAGCTACATTGAAATGGTATCCAATGAAATGAAATTAATTAAAGTTTTAAACGACTTTGTTCATATAAATTAATTGCTTTACTTTTCTTTAAATTAATTCAATTACTTTTCTTTCGCAAGGCCTTTAATTATGACGATAAGCTCTCCTGTTTGGCTCCACATTTTACGTCCACGGTTCATTCACTGAGTTTGTATAAAACTATCATATTTTTAATCTTCTGCGACCAAATTTTCGCGACGTCCCTCCAAAATCCATTCCCAGACGAATCAGCATTTTTAATACGCTTATGTTCAATTGCAAATTGAAAACGGCGTATCATCATTTATTCTCTCTGTTTATCTAGTTGTGTACTAGACATTCGATTAAATAATACAACATTTTTTCCTTCCGTAGCGAATACCACTCGGTATATCTGATTTTGCTCCACCTACACTGTCCTAGGAAACGTAATTATAAATAATCACAAAACGTTGTGATTCAACACATAAATCGTAAAGGAAAACGGCTGAAATAGAAAATTCTACGACCCGCCCCATAATACCAAATTTTTTAGCATTAGTAGCGTTATGCTTATAAATATCAATGAGAATTTTCTAAAGAAGTCTTTATCCATTCTGTGGCACAACACACAGTTGGTAATGGTTGCCTTTAATCATAGCTTCCTGCAAAAGTTCTGAACAATTAAAAATACAAAAGGGCTTAGCGGCTTACCAAACCGACCTCCCTTCCTACCAACAGAAGCGTTTATTAGCAGGAGCAGCATCCATTTTCACTTTCAGAATTTACTCGTTTCCAGAAATATTTAAAACAGGAATTAATAGGAATGGTAGTTAATAGGACGACAACAATTGATATTAATGTATGAAAATCGGGTACGCGAAATAAAGTTTCAAGTTTTCCATTTTGGAAGGTTCATTTTTTGGATTTCACGTTTTAAACTGTGCATCACAGTCGCAACATTCCCCCTCGTAACCCCCAACTTTCGTTGTTTACACTTCTAAAGCTTTGATATTTATAGTTTTAAACCTACATTTGACAGCGTTAGGGGCTGAAAAGTTTAGTAGTATTCATATATTTTCCTGTATTTCCAATATTTTATATAATTTCCGTAGTTTTTTACTCCTATTTGTATAAGATCGTCAATCATTGCCCACTGACAGCGCAAAACTTTTTCGTTAATTTCAATGCATGCTTTTATTATAAAATCAGCTAATTCCTGACGATGAATCATTTTTTGAAAATCGTTTTATTGTAGAAAGGCTCTTCTTCTTCACTGTCTCACAAATTATTTATTATACTTTATGTAGAAGTGCGTAGAGGAGCGGAAAATTTTCCATATTATAAATTCTGTTTTATTTGCTTTAATGCATTTAATAGTTAATTATGTGGCTCATGCTCGATGGTATATTTCGACACTCAGTTTCTATGCCAAGGCATGCTTAACAAGCCTGCAACTTAACAAGGTTTTTGCCAAGATATAATAATAAACTGCTTTATGTTTCAGTATCATACTAATGACTAACGTTTATGAAGCATTTGTCCAATAAAGAGGTCAGCTAGTACGAGCTATATAAAAAGGCTAGGATAAAATTGTTTTATCAGTCCCAGAAATTGTTAGATAAACGAAACTTTTGTTGATTTCAAAACTACTTTGCTCTATTGGAGCCGCCGGTGAATGATTTCGAGTCTGTTTTACCATTTACTTCTTATAATTCGTTCTAAAATTTTATTATATAATATATTTATATTTATAACTTTTATCGTTCACTCAAATCAATGATCATAATAAATAAATATGGTCCTTAATTATGCGTGATGAGACACTAATGATGACATGGTTCCTTTTTTCAGTGGCTAATTTGGAATGATTTTAATACATAAAACCAAGGTAACAAAGTTTGAAATTACGATCTATACACAGAGGGTGAAAGTTTAAATCGATACTCGTATATCCCCTCTTCGTGTTGCTTAGTTTGTTTAGTGTGCCTGCACATAAATGTAGTAGAACTTCTATAAAGAGGCACATACATACATGCACATGCTCGCAATTGTGTTTTATTCCAATGTGTACTTATGAGTACATTGGAATAAAACACAATTACCCGAGACTCACTTTCGCTATGCCGAATAAATGACTCTCGCCGATGCACTGATCCGAACACAGTCACTCGTACATCTATCCACGATCGACTTTCGTTTCACTCATGGTATCTCGATTATTTGTTGCCACTGTCTGTTATTTGCACAAATTTCTCCTTTTGAAATTTTACTGTATATTTACCCACAAAACACTCTAAATTTCTTTCAAATGTGGATTAACAATCAAATTTATAAATTTGATTTCATACAATTTTGTAAAATTACAATTTAAAAAAATTATAAATAATCTTAATATAGTTTACGTTTTTGTCTTCTTACTAAAACCTATATATATCAAACAAAAACTTAACTGTCCATTGCGAGTTTAATCATCTAAACAAATTAAGATTTTACCTAAAGTATGCTTCCTTTGTAATTTATCAACGGAGCATGCATAAACGGCGTTCTGACTCTATATTAACATAAAGTGTACTGCAATTTTTGTATCGGAAACAATATGCATCGGAAATAAACCAATGTTTTATTATTAAATTTTTTATTTAAAAGTAAGGAATGAAGGAATGGTTTAATTTGCAATTAATTTGCAATTAGAGAGAGATAAAATAATTTGACGTTACTCGAATTAATCGCTAACGATTTATGCAAATATTAAAGCTTCTGCAATGTCAAAATAGTTCAAACTTTACGGAACCTAAAACTAGTGTAGGCTTAAATAGTAAAGGGATTTCCGGTGTGATACTTTATGGCAGCATTAAATTTTTGGAAACGTTTTGTTAAGAAATTGATTCATTACATGGGTTTCAAAAACAAAAAAGCGTTGATAAGTGTTGCCGGGGATGATAATGATGATGATGATGATAACTTATGTGGTAAAATGGTGGACTGGTTACGACGATGATAGGAATCCGATGGAAGAAAACAATAGTAATGGTAATGATTATTGTCATCACTGTTGCTATAGATCGTTTGTTTTGCTTAGCTTATATTACAGAATAATTAATGTTTCTAATCATCATTTCAGCTGCTGCTGCTGCTGCAGCTGTTATTGCAGTTGTTTTAGCTGTTGTTTTTCCACATTTAACCAATAGCACCAAAGTGAATTCTTAAGTAAATTAAGTAAATTTCGTGAAAAAAATATTCAAACAATTTAAATCTATTTAACACCGTGCTTATTTAGTGCGTACTCTTAATGAAATTAAAGATCGAAATTAAATAAAACTGAGTACCAGTTAAAAAAACCCTTAAGTAAATTTTTAGTTAACAGAATTTACTTAATAGCCACTTTTTTAATTCTTAATTCCAATCATTAAATCCATTAAAAGTGCGCATTAAATAAGCATGGATTAAAATAAACAGCATGCTTTTCCTGTATTTCGTTTACATTCGCATTGTTTATTTAGTGTGGTTTTTTCACATTTTAAGCATGTTAAGGTCTAGACCGTGTGGTTGTGACAACGCAGTAATCGTTACCGAACTTTCGTTGAGATGGTTGGCAATTTTGGAATGCTTTAGTTTTAGTGGCAACTAACCCTGATAGCTTAAAATATAATAAATTGTCGATAAATATTAAATATAAAATTCAGCAACGACGATAAAAATCAATACAATAATTAACTAAATATAAACATTAAGTCGTGTAAATCATTATGGAGATTAAAAGGAGTTTCAACGGACAACTTATGTCAAATGAGTTTTGTCTTCCGAGTTTGGTGAAATATAAATAAGGATTTTTTGTTGCAATACATTTTCAAACCAAATTGGATGGACGCCTGTTTTAAAATTGTATTCATTCTTTATAATTTATGAAACAGGAAAATTATCACGAAAAAATAATCAAGGTTCTATTGTCGATGTCCAAAAAACATTAGTTTTCTGGTTTTGAAGTTGGAGGATGTATGGAGAATAGATGACCCAGGCCATAGTAAATCATGACTGTTTTGATATTTTTACTTTCTTAAAGTAAATGGAAATTATAATCATCTTTGCATTTGTTCTGGAAACGATTCTTCTGAAAGAAAATAAGTGAATTGTAAAGAAAAGTAAAGTATAATCGTATAAAGCCGTATGCCACGAGCTCTGAAAACGAGAATTTGAAAATCTGATTAGACCTCAATTATTCATTTCTTTGTGTTTGTCATCAAGAAAACACATTTTATTTATCGAAATTTTTTAGTTACTGATTGTCGTAAAAAATGATGATATAACAAAAAGTGGTGAGATATATAAAGCATGATTTTGAAATTTGCATGGGATAGTTTCTGTGTTAACAGTTTCAAGTAGAAGAAA
>OZ016503.1:18777867-18840532 GCA_963966595.1 Physocephala rufipes
TAAGAAAGTCATTGTGTTTTTACTTATATATAAGCAAGCAATATATATATATATATATATATATATATATATATATATATATATATATATATATATATATATATATATATATATATATATATATATATATATATATATATATATATATATATATATATATATATATATATATATATATATATATATATATATATATATATATATATATATATATATATATATATATATATATATATATATATATATATATATATATATATATATATATATATATATATATATATATATATATATATATATATATATATATATATATATATATATATATATATATATATATATATATATATATATATATATATATATATATATATATATATATATATATATATATATATATATATATATATATATATATATATATATATATATATATATATATATATATATATATATATATATATATATATATATATATATATATATATATATATATATATATATATATATATATATATATATATATATATATATATATATATATATATATATATATATATATATATATATATATATATATATATATATATATATATATATATATATATATATATATATATATATATATATATATATATATATATATATATATATATATATATATATATATATATATATATATATATATATATATATATATATATATATATATATATATATATATATATATATATATATATATATATATATATATATATATATATATATATATATATATATATATATATATATATATATATATATATATATATATATATATATATATATATATATATATATATATATATATATATATATATATATATATATATATATATATATATATATATATATATATATATATATATATATATATATATATATATATATATATATATATATATATATATATATATATATATATATATATATATATATATATATATATATATATATATATATATATATATATATATATATATATATATATATATATATATATATATATATATATATATATATATATATATATATATATATATATATATATATATATATATATATATATATATATATATATATATATATATATATATATATATATATATATATATATATATATATATATATATATATATATATATATATATATATATATATATATATATATATATATATATATATATATATATATATATATATATATATATATATATATATATATATATATATATATATATATATATATATATATATATATATATATATATATATATATATATATATATATATATATATATATATATATATATATATATATATATATATATATATATATATATATATATATATATATATATATATATATATATATATATATATATATATATATATATATATATATATATATATATATATATATATATATATATATATATATATATATATATATATATATATATATATATATATATATATATATATATATATATATATATATATATATATATATATATATATATATATATATATATATATATATATATATATATATATATATATATATATATATATATATATATATATATATATATATATATATATATATATATATATATATATATATATATATATATATATATTCTTTTTTTTTTTTTGGAAAACAAAGTGGGAACGGAGTTGAGTGAAATATTGACGTCGAATGTTTTTATTATTCTAAATTTAAATAACGTTTTCTGATTTCGCAGAACCAAATATTTTAAGATTTGAAACATGGGCTGTTCGAATGCGTTTTTCATTAGGTTTCTGTAATTGTGCAATAACTGAAGATATAAATGCTTTGACCTTGTAAGGCCCATCGTATCGAGGAGCTAGTTTGGCGGCAAAATTTATTTGCGGCTTTAGATAACGGATGAGTTTTGAGTAATATTAGTTGGTCAATTTGTGATTTACATTTGCGGCGTCGTAAATTGCAGTATTTTGCTTGTTTATAAGAAGCACTTTCCATATTTAGCAGGGCAATTTCAAAAATATATTTTAGCTTCTTAGCATTTTCATCAGGAGAAAAGTTGTTTTGACCATTTCGGGGAGTATAATGGTCATAAAGCGAGTTTGGAAGTCGTGGTTATCTTCCATAGACCAAATAAATTGCGCTAAAACCAGTAGCCTCAGACTTACTCGAGTTAATTGCAAGACTTAGTTCTGGGAGGAGACTGTCCCAAGTGTTTTGTTGTTTTCCGGTAAATTGAGCAATCTTTGTTTTCACTGTACGATTAGTACTTTCTGTAGGATTCTCTTGAGGTGTATAAGGTGCCGTGAACTGTTGAAGTACACCAATTTCCTTTAAGTAATTTTGAAAATTTAGACTAATAAATTGTGTGCCATTGTCGGTAATTAAGACTTTTGTTATTTCGAAACGAGCTAAGATTCTTTCGCGAAAAGCTATAATTAAACTTTTGCTTGTTGGAGACTATAAAGGTATCCAAAAACTAGTAATGTATTATTTCCGTGTTTGGTTCCTGGAAGAGGTCAAATGAAGTCAGCTGAAACGATTGTCCAAGAACTATCATCGATTTTTGAAGGCATATCTCCAGCAGTTCTTTGCTGGTTGGGTTTGTAACATTGGCAGTTGGTGCAATTTTTAACGTAGTTCTTCACTTGTCTAAACAAACCGGGCCAAAAATACTTATTACTCACTCGTGCAATTGTTTTCTGGATACCAAGGTGTCCAGCTGTGGGAGCATCGTGACATTCCTCTAAAACCTGACATCGTGAATAACTGGATACACATAATTTCCAAGGAGTGTCAATCCCTTTTTCGATGTAGTCAGGAATGTGACGGTAGAGATTACTATTTTCGATACAATAATCGGGGTAATTCTACGGAAATTTTCCCTTCCAATTGTAGTACTATTCGCAATTTTTATCTTCAGTATTTTCTAATTACACGCCACAATTAACTTCAATTGGTTGACGGGATAACGCGTCTGCCACAATATTTTGTTTGCCTCTTATGTACTCTAAATCGTAACGATATTGCTGTAATTCGAGTGCCCAACGCGCAATTCTTCCAGAAGGGTTATCAATAGAATTCAGCCATTTGAGCGATAAGTGATCCGTGATAATTGTAAATGTATAACCATCAAGATATTGGCGCATCTTTCGAACTCCCCAGATTATGGCAAGGCATTCTTTTTCAGTGGTAGTGTAGCTGGTTTCTGCTTGATTTAGATGTCGACTTCCTGTCGACTTTCCTGACCTTCGAGGACTTGTGTAAGAACAACTCCGATGGCGTAATCGCAGGCGTCTGTTTGCAGAAAGTGCTTCAGTTAATCTTTGTTTTACTTCGACAAATGCTTCATCTTGTTCTTGATTACATTTAAAGTGTTTCCCATTCGTAACAACGAAGTAAGCGAGTGCATTATTTTGGCAAAGTCTGGTACAAAAAGTTAGTACCAGGATACTATACCAAGAAATTATTGCATTTTTCGTACATTAAGTGGAGGCTTCAATGCTTTGATGGCCACAATTTTATCTGGATCCGAATGCATGCCATGCTCAGTTACTAAATGACCTAAATATTTTATTTTCTTCTGAAAATATTCGCTTTTTTCCTGGTTGATTCGGAGATTAACTTGTCGAAGTCGATGAAAAACTTTCCTTAATTGGGTCATATGCTCTTCCAGAGTATTTCCAATGACATCAGTATCGTCTAGATATGCAGATGCATAAGGCTCCATTTCTGGACCTATGACAAGGTCCAATGCTCTTTGGAAGGTTGCTGGCGCAGAGTCTAAACCAAATGGCATGCCTTTCCATTGATGAAGGCCGTGCCTTGGTACGGTAAAGGCGGTATAAATTTTACTTTGTAACGAGTTTTTGTTTCCAGCTGGGGCAAGATCAACGGCCCCAAGGTCCATTTCCGAGGGACCTCGTAACCATCGGCTCAATACCTCGTTGATGGTGTTGTTTTTCGAATTTCGCACAATTGACGAGATCGTCAATTAATTTACTGACTATAAATAGTTCAGCTCGGACGGTATTGGAACGCTTCTTCGCTGTTGTTCAGATTTAAAATTACTTTTATTCAAATATATTTTCTATAATTTTACTGGCTTATTGCTATATAATTCAGGTGACTTAATTCTATACAATTCAAGTGTCTTAATTCTATGAACCTAAATTTAATTACAATTCAGCTGGCTTGATCCTATTATAATTCAGGTGGCTATGAACTCAAATTCAATTACAATTCAGGTGACTTAATTCTATTACAATTCAGGTGGCTTAATCCTATTACAATTCAGGTGGCTTAATCCTGTGAACTCAAATTCAATTATAATTCAGGTGGCTTAATCCTATTAAAATTCAGGTGGCTTAATCCTGTGAACTCAAATTCAATTACAATTCAGGTGGCTTACAGATTAACTTTAGCCCTATTATATTCCAACAGCGTATGGTAACCACTAACTCATGCGGCGGATGAGCTAGGGTGATATGAGCGGATATATATTGTAGCAGGCGGAATAGTTTGAGCGGGCGTATTAGCCAGAATTATTTTGAGCGGGCGTATAAGCCGGAATTTATTTTGAGCGGGCGTATAAGCCGGAAATATTTTGAGCGGGCGTATAAGCCGGAATTGTTTCGAGCGGGCGTATAAGCCGGAATTGTTTTGAGCGGGCGTTTAAGCCGGAATTGTTTACTTAGCAGGCGAGCGCGCCAATACCTTAATCTAACAATGTATAAACCCCGAAGGGCGTCAAAAGTGGCAGCCGTGTCGAAAACCTTTTAACTCGATTTTCGATCAAGCTATTGCCGGACCTCCACGAGGAATCAGGAAATGGATTTTACTTTTCCAAGTTCTGTTTCGTGAGCAGGCCAATTTGTCCACTGCGGAAACAGACGCTAAGTAGCACCGGTTCGTTGAACCGATGCGGAATTATATTAGAGATAGTTTTCTAAAAACAACTATTGAATAATTTAATTTTCCTAATGGCGGTCGGTAGGCGGTATTTTGTAAAGACAACAATATTGCTATTATTGTTAGCATATGACTAACAATAATACTTTGCCATATGACGGATTTGCGGAAAAGACGGTTGAAAAATTATTATATTTTCTTTTTCAGTATAGAGATTTGAACCTCCGACCACTGCACCGAAGATAAACGCTCTATACACTGAGCTGTCATGCCATCTTATATTCATTGGAATTATGAAGTATTAGAAATGGTCGACTTTTTTGTAGTATGGTGCCTTTAAAAACATAAGGCCTAAAAGTAGGCTAGGTGGTTTGTACCATAACTATTGCTATAGAGGTGGGTGTATTAGCAATTCGGTAATTGTGATGACAGGGTGACGGGAAAAAAATAGTTGTAACGATTATTGGATCGTTACAACTTTTTGCTTCCATTGGTATTTGCCAATATACATTTTTCAAATCAATAGTACTGATGAATTTGGCTTCCCTTAGCCTCTTTAAAATGTGCTGAATTCTCGGAAGTGGATAGGCATCTGGAACTGATTGTGCATTTAATTGTCGATAATCGGCGCACATACGCCACTGTTCGTTTTTCTTTTTGACAAGAACAATAGGAGCGCTGTGTGGACTTGAAGATGGTTCGATGCATTACTTTTTAAGTAGATCATTAACTTGATCATCTACAATTTTTTTCATAGCCGGGTTTCGAGGATAATAGCGTTGTTTAATTGATTTTTCATTTCGCATCACAATCCGATGTTCGGTAATGTTAGAAACTCCCTGGACCATTTCACATTTCGGAAGCTCTTCTTTTAAAAATGCTTCTATTTTTTGTTCATTAGAAAGATTCTCTAATTTCTGGACCAAGCCGGCTCGTGAGTTGTCATGAGGTTTCATTTCAGCAAGAAGTTGTATCTTTTCTCCTGCACATTCCAAGGTAGTTCCAAGTTGTGGTAAGAAGTCCAAACCTAATATAGGATCACCAACTACTTCTCGTAAAATTAGTATAACCAGCTACTGAGTTTTGTTTCCAAATCTGGTAGTGGTCCTTAGTGCCTTAGTTACTCTTTGATTTTGTCCATTACTATATTTACTGTAGTTTTGGTAGAACCCGAGTAGTCCCTACTTGAATGAATTTCCTCCGTCGACTGATAAATGAAATAAGTAAGAACAATTTAAGTTTTTCAATGCACATTAAGCATATAAACAAGTAGGGTTTTTCTTTACATTTAAATTTTTATACTAAACCTATGGCCTAATCAATAATTGATTGGATATAATTGTAGATTATATCTAAATATGTGTGACAATAATTTGTTAAGAAATTTTATTCGTCACAAAGTTGAAGAATTGATGTATAGACACGAATTAATTGTTATTCGCTATAAACGGTAGGCGCGGCCTTTGTCCTATTTTTCCCGTTAATACCAACCAATCAATACCAGCCAGCCTATGATGACAGAATATTTGTGCCCAATTTCATGACATTATCAGCTCTATTCCGAAAATAAACTTTACTATAAATTATATTTCTGCTTTTGTAAATTTCTAGTAAAATTTACTAAATACTGATATTCTGAAAATTTGTTTACAACTGATAAACTTAATTAGTTCACCATGCATTGGGAAAATCTAAATGTCAAAAAAGTTTTCGTTGTGGCGTTCAAATTTAAATATTATTAATAATGAATAACTTAGAAAGGAAAGTATATTTTCATAATAAAATTTAAGAGTCGTTTGAGTAAAATTACTTATTTTCAGTAGATCAGAAAAATGGCAACGTACCACTCAGGAGCAGCTGCATTTTTATACCAGTTTTTGCGAGCAGCATCCAGAATTTTTGGTAGGAAGAAATAACCCCAAGTCACCTGCGGTCATAGAAGAGCTCTGGAGAACGTTGGCCAACAGTTTAAACTCAATGAGAGGTCCAACGAGAACTCCAGCAAAATGGAAGGAAGTGGGTTCAACATTATAATTTATATTCTGCACTCCATTATATACTCATTTTCGTAGACCACGGGAATATGGAAGAGCCAGTTACGTTCACGGGATCGGGGGCGAAAAAGCGAGAACATTACGTGTATTTGGAAAAGCTGCCGTTGACGGTGTGAAAGGAATAATGGAATTGGGAATACAGGTAGAATAGAAATTTGCGTTAATTTTTTAAAATTGTATTAACTAAAATGCACTCGTCCGCAGGACATTTTGATGCCAGTAGACAGCATTGACGTCGCCACAACTGGAGATACTATGCCGTCCGCCTGCACCACAGTGGTTACTTCGCATGTCTATTTGCCGCCTGGCGCCACCACCTCGGCTGCTTTGCCGCTCATCGTCAACACTACGACTGTTTCACCGACCACCGTCAGTACTGCAGCCGAGTTACTGCCTGTTGCTAGCACTTCGGCTGCTTTGCCACAAATCCACAGGATTGAGCCGACTTCTGTGGCGACATTGACTCGAGATGAGGTCATTAATAAATTAATGCGAAGTATCGCTGAGAGGAAGGAAAGAGAAAACGAAATAATTCAGGAGCAAAGAAATATTTGTGATACTTTAAAAAATTTAGATAAAAGTTTAATAAGAATCGCCGATGCTGTTGAAAAATTAACAAATTTATTTCAACAATAAACTATTATTGATACAATATTGAATACTGTGTTTTCTTCTAAAATAATAGTTATTATGTTATAAACACAACCTCGCGACAGTTTGAATATCCTCGCCGAGACTTGTCAAAATTACATAGTCTCAAATCCCGTCTTACGGGAATTGAGAAAAAACAAAACTGTCGCGCTGCTGACGCGTACGACAATGACAGTAGTAGAAAATTTTCTACTTTTTTTGTTGTCGCTCGTCTTGTTCTTCTTTTCTCCGTTTGTTTACTTAAAATGACATTAGCAATTAATAAAATTGTATTGAAATTACAGACATGTTCTTCAGCGCCAGCAGAGTTTTGATTTGTCGACGCGACAACTGTCGCGAGGTTGTGTTTATAAAACACAAACCTATAAACACAACCTCGCGACAGTTGTCGCCTCGACAAATCAAAACTCTGCTGGCGCTGAAGTTAGCAGAGAACATGTCTGTAATTTCAATACAATTTTATTAATTGCTAATGTCATTCAAAGTAAACAAACGGAGAAAAGAAGAACAAGACGAACGACGACAAAAAAAGTAGAAAATTTTCTACTACTGTCGTTGTCGTACGCGTCAGCAGCGCGACAGTTTTGTTTTTTCTCAATTCCCGTAAGACTCTATGTAATTTTGACGTGTCTCGGCGAGGATATTCAAACTCTCGCGAGGTTGTGTTTATAACATTACAATTATATGCTCTACAATGTGGATAACACTGGCTCAGTTTCATCGAAATCCCATGATCCAGCACCAGGCTTAATTATTATATTATGTAAATTAGCACAAGCATATATAATGTTAGCAGCTTTCTCACGACTATAGTGTAGAACGCGATGTTTTGACAAACATCTGAAGCGTGCTTTTAGAACACCAAAAGCTCTTTCAATGGTGTTACGGCTTTTAGTATGAAGCTTGTTATATTTTTCGTCTTTCACACCATGCGGCTCTGCCAATGGTGTAAGAAGCCATGGTTCTAAAGGGTAACCTTGATCCCCAAGAAGCCATGCATCCCTTTGTGCACTATGGGCCCTCATAAGGTGTGTTCTCACTAAAGATGTAGTCCAAATTCCCGAATCATGGCAAGAACCCGGGAATTTCGCATTAATCCAATTGAATACCAATCGATTATCGCAAATCTGATTATGAAATAATCATTGTTTAACAAATTTATTATATGAATTACTATTACATTAATTACATTAATTACATTAATACTATAGTACCCCTTCCTATTCATGTACATACTTAAAGGTGTCCCAGTATTATTTGAAGGTCGTGCAACAATTGCCACATGGGTACAATCAATTGACCCTATTGTGCTCTTTATTCCAAATTTCGCAAAATGTCTGCAAATAGGAAATATTATGAGTATATAGGTGTATCACAAGGTATAAGGTAGATACTTTCCTTACCCTGTTTGAACTACTAGTTGTTCTCCAAGAGATTTAGGAAATGCAATTTCCTTATTTTTTACGCGAATTAATAATTTTGATATTTCATTAATTATGCGTGACACTGATGATTGACTCATTGGTTCGATGCAGTGATTGCCTACGCATTTTTGGTATGAACCGCGCCCAAAGAAATATAAGGCTGTGAGGAACCTTACCGTTAATGATAATCGGGTTTTATGAATATCATAAGGCTGAATTTCTTCTATAATATTTAAAACTAAAGATTGCGGCAATTGAAAAATTTTTATGAACTCTCCTTCGTTCATTAAAAATGGATCATTAACATCGCGAAGGTGTCTTAAGTAACGGCGCCTCTCAATTCTTCTTTGTCGTTTATCCTCTGCTTCGTAAATATCCAGCAACAAAAGAATATCTGCTTCCATAATTATTTTCACGGTCAAAAAATTAAAATTGTTTAATTCGTAAGTAAAACTCAAATTGGCTGTGATTTCAGAAAACTGTCAACACGTTTTCTGATTTTTACAAAATAATAAGGAAAATAGTTTTTAAATTTCTCCCAGAATACGAAACCTTTGTAAATAGTAAAATATTTACTATTTGTAAAAGTGGTGACTTTAGTAAACCAGCCAGAATAGAGCCGTATATCTATTTTTGTCACAAAAATCTCTATTTTTTTGCCTGTAGTCATGAATTTTGTTTTTAGTGGGAGGACCACGCCCATTTTTTGATTATATTTTTAAATTAGGTAGTAAACTCGGATATACAATTTTACTTTCAATTTCGCACTCAGAGCTGAGAAATTGAGCTCTAAACACGATTTCTATACACATTGTCAATACCAACCAGCCTATTCCAACAGCAAATATTTATACCAAATTTCATGATGACGGCTTTATTCGTTCTCTTGTAATCATGATTTCCACAGACAGACAGACCGATAGACGGACAGATAGGGCTGGATCCACTCAGAAGATTATTCTGAGCGAGAATATATATACTCTTCTATATCTATTTTAGTTCCTTCATTTCGTTACAAACATAGTATCAACGTTAATATATTCTATTTCCTTTTTTAAAAGGGAATAGGATATAAATAGAAACTACAAATTTATCAACTAAAATTATTATTGATATTTCCTCAAAATATCATAATAAAAAATTTAATTCCTAAAAGAAAACATTGACTATCGCTGGTATTTGAGTTGTCTGACATAAATATTCATAAATATTCCTTTATCTCTAAATACGTTCCTGACTTTGCATATGCAAATTTTTATGATTGAATAAACTAATCATCTCAATAACATAGTGTGACATAAGTGGCATAACATGAAATAAATGATTACTGAATGACAAAATTTTCTATGGTGAAATGCAAACAATTGTCAGCAAATAATAATTATTGGATTGAAATAAATTATTGAAAAAATTAGCACCGATCTTAAATATTACCCAAATATTATTTATCGTCAAGAAGCATGCACCGTAGACAGGGACTCATGAGTTTTAATACTATATAACATAATTTGATGAAAAACTATTTCCTTGATTGTAAGTTTCTGGAAGGAAGTGGAAGGAAACAGATTCTTAAGGAGGATAGATGTACTGAGTTTATACGAAATAAGGTTAAGCTGTTTGGTCCTTAAGGGTTTCTAGCTCAAAACTCTCCGGTGACCTCTCCCTATTTCTCGCCCTTCATCTCTCTATGTATCCGTGTTTCTCCCTCTCCCTCTAGCTATAAACGTGTGCACTGGTAATCAACAATTAATCAAACAAAGACAAACTATACGCTTTCGTTTAAATTGTTTTAGAACTTCATTATAGGATAACATTATTTTTGTCGTTTTTTCATACTTTTTTATTTTTCTTATCTTGTTTAGGGTGTTACAACATTAGCTCGATTGAAGTTTCCTTGAGAGTCTTCCTTCGTTTAATCTTCGGTAAAAATAAATAAATCTGTCATCTATTTTGCCAACAACTCGAAAGCATGAAAAGGAAAATGTAGACAAGAGGAGTTTTTTGCGGAACACCAAATTCATTTAATATTGACAAATCTTTTATTTAAGAGGAAACACAACAAAATTAACTGAAAAAGATATGAGTTTCAGCTCGTCATTCAGCTCTTCTTATGAAGCTCTTTCACGAATATTGATACCCCTTGAATGCAAAAAATTAAAATGGATGGGGAGTAATTTACATTTTTATTGAAAATTTCGAATTTAGAATTTTTATGGTACGAGCTACGGTCCCCTTTCTATATCACTGGCGTAATCATTACAGTTCGCAAAAAATAACTAGATGTTTCCTGGGATTTTATAAATAAATTCAATTTTCATAAGAAGAAAGATAAAACTCTTCACATTGTCGTTCATTTTTGTCAGAGTTTTATAAAAATAGTGAAATTAAATACTTAAACTTTTATTAAAAGTTTATAGTTCTACAGAACTATAAACGGCATATATCGCAGTTGGCCACAATTTGTCTTTTATAAACAGTACAAAGACGTTGATATTTCTTTCTTTCTGACTTTTACTTTATTGGAAATAGGAAAGCATTTAATTATTTGTCCAAAATGGTTTGGTTAAAATAAATATCTTGAATCAACTTCTTATCAGTCTGTAATTGTATGGCGCTTTAGACAGACGAATAGCAATTGTACAAGACCAATTTTGGTAAGGAATCGTCGACTTTAGATTGTGAAAACAAACATAGCAAGCAAAGTTCAACTAAAAGCAAAGCAAAGTTCAAAGTTTATATATATATATATATATATATATATATATATATATATATATATATATATATATATATATATATATATATATATATATATATATATATATATATATATATATATATATATATATATATATATATATATATATATATATATATATATATATATATATATATATATATATATATATATATATATATATATATATATATATATATATATATATATATATATATATATATATATATATATATATATATATATATATATATATATATATATATATATATATATATATATATATATATATATATATATATATATATATATATATATATATATATATATATATATATATATATATATATATATATATATATATATATATATATATATATATATATATATATATATATATATATATATATATATATATATATATATATATATATATATATATATATATATATATATATATATATATATATATATATATATATATATATATATATATATATATATATATATATATATATATATATATATATATATATATATATATATATATATATATATATATATATATATATATATATATATATATATATATATATATATATATATATATATATATATATATATATATATATATATATATATATATATATATATATATATATATATATATATATATATATATATATATATATATATATATATATATATATATATATATATATATATATATATATATATATATATATATATATATATATATATATATATATATATATATATATATATATATATATATATATATATATATATATATATATATATATATATATATATATATATATATATATATATATATATATATATATATTGTTAACTTTGCTTTCGCTAAAAAAATATTGACATTAAAATTTACGAAATCGAATTCCGCATTCAAACGTATATATTACGTCAGCCGTTGCGTACACGACTTTTTTCACCCTCCTAAATTTTCACTAATTAAATAAACAAAAAAATGGAATCAGCGACAGAAAAATTTGGAAGAACTCGAAGGCAATTTTTCGATAATTTGTTAAAAGAGCAAGGAAACGTCCTCGTGTGCGCACACTAAATCCTGACTGGGATGAGAGAATGGAAGGAATATCAAAAAATCCGCGTGTAAAATTATACCCCGTTTGCGATGACGTTACCCAATCGCAAGAGGACACTATATACATAAGTTCTGACGATGATTCCCTGCTGACACCAATGACTAATAGACAGTCAAAGTCACCGGATGTTAACGATGGAGAAGAAGAAGACGATAGTGTCAAAGACAAAGATGAAGATGTTAGCGAAGAAGAAGAAGACATTAGTGTCGAAGACAAAGATGAAGAAGACATTGGTGATGAAAAAGAAGATCGCGAAAGAGGTGAATCTGAACAGGAAGACAGCGAAGAAGAATCAGATGGCATAGAAAATGATGCTGCTTCCATATACACAGAAATTCAAAAGGTCTAAATGGGAAATGCTCTGTTATACCATCTGTTGCGTGGAGACGAAACATGCCTTACAGTCCTTGATCCTGAATTCGAAACTACTGGTGATAAAAGAAATTCACCAATAATAGAACAACCCCCGTCACCAACTAGACCTGTGGTAAAGGCTTCTATCGATACTGACGGTCCAGAAATGCAGGAGCCGAAAGTCGATCATCCCGAATTTCCAGAAATTCTGGAGTCGGAAATCAATCTCTTCAACTTTCAAGAACAGGAAATTGATCTCTTCAACCCTCCAGAGCCGGAAATGGATTTTCCCGAGATTCCTGAGATGCCATTTTCTCCGGAAATGGAGAGACTTATCGATGATTTGCTGATGACTGACAATACGTACACGCAGCAACATATACATCTAGATATTTTCGGACGGAACAAAAACGTTCTAGATATGCAACAAAAACACCAAAAGAGAAAACACTCCAGAAAAGTTAAAACACAATAGGAAAAAAACGTTTAGTTTGAAGAAAAGTCGTGGAGGAAAAGTTACGTGCGATCAATTTTTTTAAATATAAAATTTAACTGTTAATATTTTTAGTTTTATAATTGTTAGTACAAATATTAATACATACCACTAATTCTATTATTACTTTTTCTACTCTTAATACTATTCTAGTACTACTATCGTTATTATTATTACTACTATTCCTATAAAGAAAAGCTACTAATAATAATCTACTAATAATAATGCTACTAATAACGCTGGTCTACTCTCACTAACTTATTTATTTTACAAGTAATATTTTCCAAAGCCAATTACAAGAATTTTCTTATTAAAGGAGGGAGATAGTGTGACGACTAAAATTTCTTAACAAATTATAGTCACACAAATTTAGATATAATCTACAATCATATCCAATAATTTATTAATTAGGCCATAAGTTTAGTATAAAAATTTAAGTGTAAAGAAAATCCTTACTTGTTTATATGCTTAATGTGAATTGAAAAACAAAAATTGTTCTTACTTATTTCAATTATCAGTCGACGGAAGAAATTCATTCGAGTAGAGACTACTGAACGGGTTGGACATACCAACTACTGACACGGTGACTATTAGAATTTACTATTTAACGATATATCACTTCAATCAAATGAAATTTCTCTCTCATAACTGCATTTTATCTAAGAGCCTTTCTGTTAGAGACAATAAATCAAGAAATAAAGATCAAATGAAATAAATCTTCAAAAGTAAACAAAACTTGGAATGGTCTTACAAATTAAACTGTTGTAAGACGACCTGGATTGGCCGCTGAGCATACCTCAGCTCGTTATTTAAGGTTCGTTACGACTTGCATTGTGAGTCTGAAAGTGAATTTACGTATCCAAGTCCAGCTTCTCAGTTGGAAATATTTTAAAAAAAATGGCCGCCGACTAGACACAAAAATTGCTACTACAGGAGTAAAACTATAGCTATCGTCATGAAATTTGGCACGAATATTCTTTGTCATCATAGGCTGTTTCCTTCTTTGTTCTTCTTCACAAAAATTCCTCTTTTCCAGAATGTTTACTTTGGTTAATGCTTTGTAATGCAATGAAGGATTTGTGGGATTTTAATGGCGAACTGCATATTGACAAACTTATAACAAGTGGTGATTTGAATATACACCGTAAAGGAACAAATAAACTTGACAGGATTTATTACGAAAAGCAGTAGTCAAAAGTAGAAAATTCAATTTGTCTTCTATTCTGTGTTTTTTCAGACATAATAAAACCATGCTTCAATCTTTCGTAAGTTAATCATTGAGTGATTAGATCACAAAGCAAGAAGTCAATTATATGATACAACTGGGCATTTGCCGCCCGTCAAATGTTGTTGACCAAACCACCTACATACGGTAGGTAGGTTTTATATGTTGACCAAATCCAAGAACGAGCATCGTTCATATGGATAGTCGGTGGTCTCTAAATGGGGTAAGTGCACCAAAATTTGTGGCTTTCGAAAAGTGCGAAGATCAGCTGGTAAACATTTCATTACTCCCATACCCAATTGAAAGAGCAGAAATATCAATATAAATCCAAGCCTCAGTTCAAGATCAGATCAGATTATGGGTAAAATCTTGCAACAGTCCGTAAATGGCGTTTGAAAGCTAATAGGTTTCCCTACAAAAGTATCAACGGAAATATAATAATGGTAAATGTTTTGAAGTATTCTCGATATTTTTTGGAGGGCAGACGATTTTATATTTATACCGACCATAAGCTACTTACTTTTGTGCTTCTTCGATGACCAGGTAAATTGTCGCCAATATGAATTCGCCACTGGGGTTTTATCGAAGAGCATACCGTTAATGTAAGGTATCATGATATCTCAGGTACGAAAAACAAAGGCGTTCTCTGGGGCCAAAACACCAAAAAGTAAAATAGTGGAATTGTTTTCTGGGGCTCTAACATCAGAAAGAGACATAGATAAAGGTGACATCTCTAACATCAGAGAGAGAGGGAGATAGCACCAAGCAATTAACAACAAGCAGTCGCGGAACGCTTCACATCCTTATTGAAGGAATGGGATCAGGAAACAAACACCATGTCGAATCGACACAAATTATATAAAAAGCAGAAACAAATTGGAAAGGAGATACCGTGCTTACACAACAAGTGCCAGGAAAAAGTATGCGGCCGACTACAAAAGATGGTGAATTTAACCATCTAAATAAGCGATAGCAAGAGGTTGAGATAAACCAACAAAAGTTATCAGCCATACCAATAACAGGCGAAGATTACTTCACCCGAGATTATTATGATGCCATAAGGCATACCTACCAACAAACACTGAATATGCTTGACGAAATAAGGAATACTTTCACCTCCCCCCCACCAACCGATCATAACATTAGAGGATTCAGTAAATCAAGGAGCAGTTGAAAAGTTAGTTCTTCACGAACAAGTGCAGCATCAAATCGAAATGAGCGAATATGATAAATCGAAAAAGGTGCACGCACAGCCAACTATCAATAAAAATAAATATCATGGAGCAACTCCTTAGAGCCTCCTATACGATTCGAGAATATCATCACCATCATAACTCACCACCATCAAGGAAAATCTTTCAAAACGATTCGCAGCTATTGAAAACGCGTATGGAAAAAGAGATGAGGAAGAAGATACGTGTACAATAGACGCGTTATAGATATACAAATAGATATACAAATAGATGCGTTAGTACATCTAAATCAATAAAGAAAAGATAAACGTTAGGAACATCCTATAACTTAATATTACGGGTTATGGTATATAAGCCTCGGCCAGGCCGAAGTTAACGTTCCTATTTTTTATTAACACAGCTACCGTAGCTGTGTTCAAGCTGCCGTAGGAATTTAAAACTGATTTTTGTTTTCCTAAAAAGGGAACTTCTGTGCATAGTAATATATTATGTCAAATCCAATTTCTTACAATAATAAGACCAATAACCTTTAACTGAATGGCAAGAAAGTGTATTGGCAATAATTGTTATTTTTACAACATATAATGGTCATAATAATTACAATTGTAATAATAGATATAATAGTTATTTTATAACACTTTTTTGAAATTCCCATTGGAAATTGAACAGCTTATCGTTTTCCTTAAATCAAAGGATCGTATCAAAATAACTCATATCATGATAGGACTTATCAAAATAAGTCATATAGTCCACCACGTATGTGTTTAGACGGTTAATTGGAAATCTGTTATAAGACGTCAATGACAGAATGAATGCATTTTATTAGCCGAAGATTATAAATGAATCATATAACGACCGAATTGTTTTACAACCGAACTCTTGAGATAAAGAACAGTAGCAATAAAAAAATTAAAAGTATACAATAGAAAATATTGAGAAGAAATTTTTAATCGTTTTAATTTAGATCCGGAATATAACTAAGAAGCTAATTTTAATAACTGAAATGAAGGCTTTCGGAAAAGGGAAAACTGTTGATTTAACTTCAATTTCGTTCGAAGAGCAAACAATTTTTCAAAGTTGTAATAGTTTTCTAATTTGTGGTTTGTTTCCAAAACAAACGAAAAATTATTATTATTGGACGCAATTTTAGTCAAACTTAGTTTACTTTGTCAGAGGTTTTGTTTTTCTTTAGTGGAAGTACAGTCTCAACTAAGGTAACTAAGTAACTACTAAGGTTTCAACTTTTGAGATTTTAGAGAAACTGAAATTGATGTGAATGCGGGGCATTTGACGTAATACGAGTATGCAGCAAAATCTCGGGAGAAAATTTTGGAAAATAGAACTTTTATATAAAACATTAAGGCGTTGAACTATAATGATTGTACTAATTTTCTAAATCGCCTCTGATGTAACTAATGGCAGAATTTTTATCGCAAATCGATTTTTAACATGGATGAGCCGGGCGGTTTATTCCCTCTCCTGTACAATTTCTTCTTAATTTATTTATTATGCACTTTCGTTCTATATATGCGGCACACCCTATATGCCCAAAGCAAACATGTAAAAATTTATTTTAAGAAAAATCATCAACGGATTTAGCCGAAATTATTTCTTATTTCGTAATTAAGTTTAAAATAATTCTTTTACAGATAGTCAGATCAAAAATCGTATTAAAAGCAATAAAATTTTAGTTTTAATAATTTCGAATATGGGAATTGTAAATGTTTATAAGAATGAAAAGGGAAAGTTTTCGGTAAAAAATTTCGCAATTAAAGTCAGAAAGAGATAATTAAACTGTGATCTTTCATTTTGGCTTTATCTCATTCTTTCCTGATGCCTTCAATTAATCAAAAACCAGTCGTAAAATTTATGGTTGGTACGCCGTTAATACACAATAACTGACACAATAACTGACACAACAGCAAACGTCTAGATATGATAAATGAGAAGAAGAACAAATTATACATTTAACTTGGACACATATACACATGTGTATACACATTTTTTTACTTACAGTAAAAAGAATACCACAGAAAACGCAACAAGAATACTATTTGCAACAACAACGGTGTCCAATGGCGCCCAAAGAACCAAGGTGATAAGAAGAAGAACAATAGCAACATCAATCATTCGTAATTTAGCAACACAAGTTTCCTCCGGAGTAAACGGACAAATACTAATCTTGCAATAAAAAAGCATCAGTAAATGACAGCCAAGCGCTCTCAATTATTAAGGCCCTTATCTCCGTACCACCCATCGACCAGCAACGTCCCACCAAGCAACGATTGAATGGACTTCTATTGATGAACAACATGTTTTACCACGATAACCAAATTTGTGTCTAATCTGCACAATTTTTGCAAGAAATAGGTAGGAGAAAATGACGGAACCGAGACAAACGGACGCAACGGAAATATTGTGGTATCACAAAAATATTTGCAAGTTCTTAATTTGTTTGCGTGCCTGAAAAAAGAATATTGGAAGAAAACAAATGCTTGCGATCCTGCGATGCCCCTATTAATTATCATCCTATTTCAGTTTCACTATTCGAGTATATGGGGGTGTATTGGGATGTGGGTGAATGTGGTCAAATGGGGGAATAAGTGAATGGTAAGACGACGCAGGATACAGTGACGTTCTCCTGTTCCACTTCGTCTTTCACCACCTGGAAAAATATTCAGTGCCTTCGAGACAGATAAATTCAAGCTAAAAAATTTGGTAAAATTAGCTTTAACCCATCTGGGAGGATTTTGATTATCTAATAAATTATATGTGATGAATTGATTTAGTTATCACTGATTTATATAAAAAATAAATTTGCGTCTATAAATTTTCAAAATGACTAGAAACTTTTATACTGAAGTTGCCACCAGACGAGGAAATTCCTGATTTTTCGAAGGGTTTTATTAACGAAACAGGAAAATTTTCCAGCATGAAATTGAGACAAGTATTCTCGAAATTAGGTCAGGAGGCAAATTCTTATTTTACAATCAAGCGTAAATCGTTCTCAAAGCAGATAATATATTTAGGGTATTCATCCTCAATCTTCTAATTGACACGATATTGCACTATGAAAGGAAATTAGAATAATGCAAATTTAATTGCTGTATGAGTTGGAAGGATTTCAGTTGGCGAATAACGCTTCAATCTTAGTTTTAGAGAAATGCCCTCGAAAGTTTGTTCATAATTTGGTGGCATCATAATCGATTCAATATCTGAGTTAGTTTGATTAAGGTTTTTGGTTTTTTGGTTTTTTTGGTTGACCGGCCCAATTTTTTAAATTTCAGTTATTTTCAAAGAAAAATAATCTGTTCTT
Organism: Physocephala rufipes; assembly: GCA_963966595.1. NCBI lineage: Eukaryota > Metazoa > Arthropoda > Insecta > Diptera > Conopidae > Physocephala > Physocephala rufipes. The sequence goes on from OZ016503.1 coordinate 18,797,423, forward strand.
GAATATTTTTAATGGCGTTGCTAAAGAATCAAAGTAAACCATTTCACTCTGGCTTATCTCCTTCTCTGCTCTCTGGCAAAAACTTTTAACTCAGTTAGGTGAATATGAACGCCTTTTACTTGAAGAAAAACTATTGACAAAGTTCTTTTCTATTGGGATGCAAATAAAACCAATTTAAGTGCGACGGGAACAGGGATAAGGAAAATCACAAAAAGGAGAAGAAAGTTACCATGTATGAGATAATGTGTCCAAAGTTGATCAGATGTCGAAATTAATTAAAATAATTCGCTGGGATTACTTCCTTTAATTACGAACTATTGGAACTGTTTGTTTAAAGTTCCAGCTTTGAGTTGTGAGAAGTGAAGATTGCCAAAGACCAGCTCAATTAGTACATATTTCAAAGCTGTTTCATAAATAATTTTTACCTATTCGATTTTTGTAAAGTCTAGATTTTCTAAAGAAATGTCTCAGAAAGTATAAAAAAGCTTGCTGCAATCAACCAAAGACAAAAATTGACCAAAAAAATTACGTATTTTAATTAATTGAAAACGCTTCAGGAATTATTAGCAAGTTCTTAAAAGTTTATTAATATTTCTTATTGAATGCTTCAATAGATGTTTGGCGGAATAACTAAAATTTTCATTTCTTTCTTCTTCTTCTTGTCCTCTTTTTTATTCACTCAGGCACCTGAAGTATCTGAAGTATCTGAAGGAGTGCTTCTGTTTAAACGCAATAAGGGAAATATGGCAGATATGGAAATGCATATATATTCCGTCTCGGAATCATTCCTAATTTTGATTTTTCGCTGCCCGTCCGTCTGCTGTCTGTAGAAATTATGATGCTAGTCGTTATATATATATATATATATATATATATATATATATATATATATATATATATATATATATATATATATATATATATATATATATATATATATATATATATATATATATATATATATATATATATATATATATATATATATATATATATATATATATATATATATATATATATATATATATATATATATATATATATATATATATATATATATATATATATATATATATATATATATATATATATATATATATATATATATATATATATATATATATATATATATATATATATATATATATATATATATATATATATATATATATATATATATATATATATATATATATATATATATATATATATATATATATATATATATATATATATATATATATATATATATATATATATATATATATATATATATATATATATATATATATATATATATATATATATATATATATATATATATATATATATATATATATATATATATATATATATATATATATATATATATATATATATATATATATATATATATATATATATAAACATATGTAGTGGTGGGCGGATGGTAATAAATATTTTATTCTTAAAACATATGTAGTTCTAGCTCGCAACATCGCAAATGGGTTTGAACAATTTTGAAGCGAATACCTTTTAAGAGCGGCTTAAAGTCATTAAATGATTTTGTGTGTATATGGGCATGTTATTCGTTCATGCCCAACTGTCTGATTGAAGTTAAAGTAATAAAAGTCAGGATACATTATCAAAATTTAAAATTATTGGAATGAATTCTAAGCAAAATCCAATTAAATTGAATTGAATTTGCGTCAAATGCAATTAAATTTACATTAAGTTTTTTATAAATAATTGAATTATGTGCGGTTTAATTCTATTTAAATTTATCTCGGTTTAATTCTATTTAGACCTGTTTTCTTCAACTCTATTCTCTAAGATCCATGCACAAGTAGAAAACAAGTAGAAAACAAGCACACAACACATATACAAACTGCTCTGATCAGACATAGCCTTTTATATGCGTATTTGAATATTCTCTTTGACGGTGCTTCGTTGGTAAAGGGTACTATTTCGATTTTGAAAATCGCCTGAAAGGACGAACTCTCCTTATGTTTCTTTAGGAAAAACTGCCTATATAAAAAGAAAATTGCCAAATTTTTTATTTTACTCTCCAGTAATTTTCACATTACCAGTAATGACAACATTTTAAGATTGCCTTATTTCTCATGCAATTTGTCGTGAACACAAAGTGAATGGGGTTAATGGGATATCAATTTGGCCCTCACATTATTTTTGTTTTCGTCATCGACGGTCGTAATTGTACCAGGAAAAGTTCGCAAATATTGTTTATAAAGGCATAAAAATTATTTCGGGTCTCAGGTGTATCAACAAAAATTGCGGACATCTCGCAGTTATCAGACACAATTTCGTGAAAATCAAAATTGGTCAAATGTTTTCAAAATACTCAATTAGCTTAAAGTTATTTAAAATATAAATTAAATTAGTACCAGCATTCTTAAAAAGAAACTTAATATAAGCGTTCATTTCACAATAGGATTGTGCCATTTTCTTGGAAGATCAGTTTCAAGAGCAGCAACTTTAATACCTTGCCTTTGATTCTTTTAAAGTAATTCTATTTCATTAGTTTTGAATAAATTAACAAGCCAGTTGTTCATGTATTGGAAGGGAGCTGGAAAATATTTACCGCCAACGTGAAATTCTCCTAAACATGCCGTTGTGACAACAATAAATGTAAGGTTTTAATGAATGATGAAAAATATTTGTAGGAGCTACTTCCATTGGGTATTGTGGGGCCTCTCAAAAACTTTTATAGATTTAACATGTTAGGTATGCCTTACGATATCTTCACACAATTACGGAGGAAATAAATAAAAAAGTGTATTCCACGATTTAAATCGTCTCGTCTCAACTCGTCCTTCTGGTTGCCCTTGTGAGTGGCAGAGTAGCAGCTACTGTGAGTGACATCTTGACGAATATATCTATGCCAAACTGTTGAAAGGAAAGTGGAAAGACGACAATATTGGAATAAGCGCATTCATCTGTAAGATTTATGCGCAACTGTATAAAGGTACTATAGACTAAATGATACTGGAACGATTTTCCGTCATTCCTCGTCAAATTTGGTTTAAAGACAAACCCGTTTCGGCGATGTAACATCTTCAGTGTCATTCGTTGTTCTCTTACTATAGGCATATCGGAAATGTAAAATCTACAACAGTTTTAACAGACTCCATAACATTGTTTCGCGTGCTCATAAATATTCTCCATCGTCCATTAAAATGTTGTAATGTTTCCAATTTCCACGTTCAGCAAAATTTTGCATCTCCCGCGTGTAGTGGGCCGATAGTGGCTTGATGGCAACACATTGGTGCTATATATTTTTTTGGCATCGTTACAAAACATTTGAGTAATTCACATGTTAATTATTTAAAAGCTAATTAAGGAAAATGACATCTGTGTGGTCAATTTGATAACAAACGCTAAGTGTCCATAAGACCGTACATATTCAGTTCAGTGACTACAGTTCCACGTACCCACGTTGACACGTATTGATACGTAAAAATAAAAATAAATACGTAAAATCGAGAGGAGAGTATTGAATAAATATTCATTACAGTATATTTTCAAAATTGAGATAAGCTAGGTTATTTTATTGTTGTGATGTTTGGGAATGCGGATAAAAGTGACTTTCTACTAAAAGGCAGTCTAACGCGATACATCGAAAGACAACAATATTCGCCGCAACACACGTTGATACTAATCGTGCACTTGTCAATAAGGTATAACAATATTGAATTAAATATTCTCCTGTAACTATGATTTCGGAAAACAGATTGAATAATTGAATTGAATAATTTTTAGTTTGTTGAAACGAATATTCATTTCATACATATTTGCATATATTTACATATTTGATCTGCATAATATCTTTTATAAGAATTTTATGTAATGAAATTTTAATATTTCAAAATTTCATTACATAAAATTCTTATAAAAGATATTATGCAGATCAAATATGTAAATATATGCAAATATGTATGAAATGAATATTCGTTTCAACAAACTAAAAATTATTCAATTCAATTATTCAATCTGTTTTCCGAAATCATAGTTACAGGAGAACGTGCAGCTATTCTCAGGAAATTAAATTCGTATATTCTCTGGCACAATAAACTGCTTGCAAATGAATTGAAAACGGATATGGTTGGATTATAGACACGCCCATTTTATATATGAATAAGTCCCTGTCAAATCTCATTTCATTAAATTTTTTCAGATCGAGTCGAGTAAATTTTAAATTGCAATTACGCTTCCAAATAATGTTTTAAAGTTAAGGCCTGATTAGTCGTACGTTTTCGTAATTGTTTACTCATTCGAAATTGTTCGGGTTGCAGGGGGTTCAACTGATTATGATGTTGCCGATCTCGTCGAACCATGTTCGAAAGTGGGAATTTTGTGGGCATTTTTTTGATGAATTTTATATTTTAAAAATTCTTTGGATTTCTTTAACTCAAATATTACTAAATAATATAAGTAATTATAGAAAATAAAGTATTATTATTAGTTATTATTAATACTTATGTACCGTTTCTTCGGATTTTAATGGGAAATTTATAATTCATTCAAATTTAATGGCATTCATAGAAATTTCACACTTTTTCACAGCTGTGCTCATTGGTGTTGTTAACAATTCTTACAATCATTTGCAAATTCCAAAAAAAAGTAGGCGTGTTCGTCCTATAAACAGAGACCGAGCGAGACATGGTTACTTCAGAAAAGTTTTCATTCTGATTCATTCCTTCTGATGTACCCTTATGGAATGGGTCACGTGAAAATTTCCCGCATTACTTTCTAGGAGGTGCCGCTTTACCTCTCCGAACAATTTTATAATGCTAAACGATACTCGACGCTGATATTGCCCAGAAAGGTACGCCGATTGGGAGAATCATGAGAACGAAGTCCAGAGAGGAATTTGGGAATCAGAGTTAGCCGATATAGGCGGAGCTTTACCATCAATTAGGTCGAGTTTTCGTAACGCATCATCTGCCGCATTTGGTCTCCGTGACAAATTAGTCAATTTCTTCATAAACGAAGGAGAAATAAGCTTTCAGTATACACGGAGAAACTAATTTTAAAATTATCTATCTATAAATTATCTATATACTATATAAATTAATTCATTATTATTCATTTAAAAATTATGAGATCAAAAAATTAGGAGGCAAAAGCAAACCAATTCATGGTAGAATGTACTAATTCTATTAGCTTCTACTCTCTGCGTCTTCAATTTGTAATTTCATAGCACATCCTACCATGAATTCGATTGCTTTTGCCTGTTTTACGGGGCACTGCAAACCTATTATTGTTTTGACAATTAAATCGCCGCAATTATATATTGCGGAGTATTGCTGGTTCTCTTCCCTACTTTTTTTTGTTATGGCTTTTTAAGGCCACCATAATCTCGTCCTCTATCTAGCCTAACAAGCTCAATAAGTCTCTCGTCGTCCATTTCTTGGCAAATGTAAATTGAAGTGAAAGCTTCATGTGGCCACTCACTTTTAGTTGTCACTTTGTTCGAATATGAGAGGATTTTTCGAAACGTGACCAAATATTAAAATGATTTTAATATTGCGGGGGGAAATTCTCACAACCACACGAACTGCATATAGCTTATGAGTTTTGACATATGAGTTTCGTGTTCGAAAAAGAGCGAACGTACGACTAATCAGGCCTTTAGAATTATATTCCTTAAAATGTTTTTCTGACAATGTTCTAGGCGCCGATTAGTATAAGCAATGAATAAAAATGGCCAAATACGACGCTTACTTTTTAAAGTAGGTACGTATTTATTTGTATTAATAGATCAATACCTCAACTTTTAGAAGCAATTTCTATGTAAAACAAAAGTTAGAAGCATACGTCCATGGGCGTGATCTGGCCACAGGTAATTATGGTCACAATTGCATGGGAATGTTTTCCCCAAAAAATCTTCCACATATAATCTGTCTCTATCGATCGTTTGTTGTGCGAAGTTGATGTAGTGAGTCCAAGATTATGCCCAGTTCTTGAAGGCGTTGTAAGTTTATTGGTGCTTGTAGCCCTTTTCTCTCCGCGTATAAAGTAAATTTGAAGCTAAAATAGTATTTTAAAACTACCTCTAAAACCTACACCCATGTTGAACTCTTTTTATAATTCGTTAGTTCTTTTTAGTATAGTTATCTAAAAAGAACTGATGAATTATAAAAAAATTACAACATGGGTGTGGGATTTATAGGCTTGGCCCGGTTTAAATGAGATTAGCAATGCTTGTTGCAAATCCCCCAAAATTTATTTATTATTATTAGGGTGCGATAACTATAATTGGAATGAAATTCATTTGATTCTCATCGTCCCTACACATACTAGGAGAGAGATAGAGAAGGAGAAAGAGTAAAAGCATTAATAAATAAATGGATGGGTTAAGTATATTAATTATATTGTCGTTATCTGAGATAATTGTGTTAATAATGGAAAGAGTTGAGTGAGGTGCCTCTAGCCTGCGGAAAACATTCCATTTGTTATAGGCTTTATGTTAAATAAAACAGGCTGCGTTTGATGTATTGACGAAATTTTTGTTTTGAAAGACACATTTATACCACTATGTATGGAATATGACACCGTTTAAATCTCCGCTGCAGCTTCTCACTGTGGAACGGATCCGGATTGACCATTGACCGCCAGCCTAAAAGCCGCACCAAAGAGTAACTTTTGGTGAATGCATTGCCACCTGGTGGACCACCTGGTGGACCACGATTCATCCCAAAATGCGCGTCGTCACTAAAGATAAAACTGAAATACAGACACTAGATTTATCAGACGCCGGCTAAACATTGTGACCGCTGCAGACTGTCAACATTGAAAAAAGTGAATAAGGAATAGATCAATAAATTATTTAATTAATACATAATTTAATTTATTTTATTTATTTAAAAAATAATTTAATTAATTAATTACTTTTTGGAGAGGAAGAAGAAAATGCGCGTTCCTCTCCATGGCTCTCGGCAGGAATGAACTCATGTTTTTTTTTAAATTGGCGTGCGGAAATACTGAATGATCTTAACTATTAAATTTTTTCACATATTCATTCATTCATTCACTCGACTTATTATATTTCACAGATCGTAATTTGGGAAAAAGCGTTAATACTCCTGTGAATTGTGACGAATATAGTTCTAAAAAAATAATTTTTAGTTTGTAACAAATAATTTTGTTGAAGGTAGCTATCGTATAAACATGAGAATACAATTCAAAGCAAAACGAAAAGTATACAAAATTACATTACAATCACGATTCTAGTATCATTCTTTGCAGTTTCATACATTTTATTGTTTATTCTTCTTCTTGTTCCTTGTACACTGCGGCATCAACAAGTAAAGCAATGGAACGCAGAAGTGATTGGGATGATAAAAGTGTTCTAAATGTGAAACTTTTGGCAAGCACTCAATGCGAGGGTTTTGACAAATAAATAATTTTCCCACAATTTTGTAGTTAATTGCATGAGGTTGACAGCACTTGCCAAAGGAAAGGAATCATTTAATAGAATTTAAAAGCAGCCACTTGTACAAATGTGCAGTTGCGAACATCTAGTAATTGTTGCTGCTGCTATAGCTTCAGGATCTTCTTTAAATTTCTAGACACGTTTTTTAGAAGTCCTCCAATCTGATTTTGTTCTTTCTTTGTACGTAATCTCACAAAACAAACTTGTGCTAAGAGATATATAATGATTACGCTAGTGAAGTCAATGAAACAGAATGTCAATTTATCTTATAAATGTTTTAATTAACCAGTCTATGTTTGTTATTTAAATGGCAAAAAACCTAATATGGCTCTAAAATATTTGTTGGTTTACAAATAAAAGCCCAAGTAGCCGCCATTATAATCCTGTTTAATATTCCTATCAAATATTTACTTTATTTAATATTTATTTAATATTTACCTATTTAAGTTTTTATTAATTAATAATAAATATAATTAAGACAGACAATGGAATACGAAAGTAATACAAAAAGTGCGCATTCACTTTAATTAAGAAAAGTAAAAATAAAACTAAAGTCTAAAGTTGTAAATAAAACGAAAAAAAAATTGATTGAACTAACATAGCCAATTAAAGCATTAAGGGTGTGAATATAACCGTAATAAAATATAATGGCATTATAATAATCAGTAATAAAAACTAATCAATATCAATTTGAAATAGCAAACATTCAAAACTCATCAACGTCGTTTTGATGTCAGACATACATTCTGTTTGATTGTTATTATTAATTACTAAGGAAAGTCTTAAAAACTATTACAACTACAACAAATTCGATGAATGCGAATGTATTGAAACGGTATCGATTTCAGCGGGAACTTTTAAAACCCCATCATGAGCAATAAATAAATGTAATAAAGTCAACAATAATGAAAATGTGGTAAATTTCGATATGAAAGCTATTAAATTCAAAAATAATTGTTATAGACAACAGCGCACTTATACTTGAGGAAATGTAAGATCAGTGCCTTGAGAGAGCAGCATACGACATATGAATAAATGGTGACACACAAATATGTGAAATATGCAATAGTTTTTGATGGGCTCTATAATTCTATCGTATTTACTAATAAATATTTCTACCGTCCTTTAAACCTTACCTGTAATGTTACCACAGTAGCTTGTTGAGCAAAATTTCACACCTCTCACTATGTTATTGTGGAGAGATAGCTGCCCGATGGCGCCACATTGGCGTTAAACCTTTTTCTTTTGGAACCGTTCCAATAAATTTTAAGTGCTCTCAGGCTAATTATTTAAAAGCTTATTAAATAAAATTACTTCTCCGGGACCAATGAGATAACAAAACCTAAGTGAATGCATATGTTACCACACAGAAGGTAAAGCTTAAAGATAATTAATCATTTTTCACCACAGAATACGTATAAAATAAGAATGCAAATAAATATATAAATTAGTTCCGCTTATTGTTGTGATGGTTTGGAATTAAGATAAAAGCAACTTCATGCAAATTTATGCTATCATGCAAACAAATAACGAAATGGGATATAACGAAACGTTTTCATTTCCGCCACAACAGACGTACACGTTTGTCGTACATATGACGAAGCGGTGTCAGACACTTAGTAAAATATGAAAATGTTGCATGAAAAGTAATTTTTCTGGAATAAAAAGGCCAGATTATTATAATTTATATTTCAATATGTAGATTATTAGTTGGTAACGGAATCCCCCACAACAAAAATCCTGAGGAGGTGAAAATCTGACATGACAAAACCTCGAGTGACAAAGTCCCAGAATGATAGAATCTCGAAAATTTCTTAAATGCATACCGCAAAATTCAGCTTGACCGAACAGGACCATTTTTATATCTTTGTAAAAAGAACGCCTTCATCGCTACCTATGGTATACTATAACTTCCAGTAGGTCACCTCTGCTGCTATCAATATTGTGGTGAACCACCTACTTGTACTTGGCGGACCCTGGCCGTGGTTAGCTTTATAATCCTCGGTAAGCAAAATCCTGATTTTCCAGCCAAAATCATTCGAATATGTGATTTTTCCAGATATCTTTTGCAGCATTTATTTTAAACCGCGAAGAGGACCGAAACTGAAAGTAGGTGATAGAAATTCTACATTACCCTTACTTGGAATAAAGTAATTTCGCCGTTTTGGACATCGAGCATAGCAGAAACAAATGAAAGCAGTGAGCATTCTCCACATTTTCAGGTACCGACTTAATAGATTAATAAATAACTTAGAATTATTCATTACGTATGATTTAACATATAAGAGCAGTATCAAGCAATACAAATCGTTGGTGATTTACGCTGGTTACAATAATGCCCGATTACAAAAGCTTAAGTTATCGTGTCCTAATTCAAACCTTAATTCATGCTGCAAAATAAATAATTTTAGAAAAAATTAATCAAATATTTGGGTGTGAAAAAATATGTGAAATATAGTAGCCAAACATGCCTTTAGTTAATTTACATCAATAATATAAAAGCGAACCATAACTAGTGAGAACGTTATCTTCGGTCTGGCCAAAGCTTATATATCTTATTCCCATATCTATGGATAACAACGTTCAAATAAAATGTCGGCGGGTTGTATAAACATATTATATTTTTATATTTAAATTATTATATTTGCATTTATAACTGTGATGACAGTGAACATTCGTACTTTATTTCATGCTTTATTTGTTCTTTTCAACGCTAATTTTTTGTAAAATAGTTCTAATTGGCGTAGGCGTGGCAGTTTTCTGATTTCACCCATTTTCAACACCACCCACCCTATGATGACAGGGAATATTTGTGTCAAATTTCATGTCAATATCTCTATTTTTACGCCTGTACGAACTTTGTCTCTAGTGGGTCTCTAATTGTCAAAACACCCGTTTTGTAATTATATTTTCTAATGAGGTAGTAGACTTGGACGCACAATTTCGTACTCGAAGCTGAGAGCTCCGAGCTTTCGTACTCGAAGCTTTAAGTTCGTACTCGGAGCTGAGAAATTGAGCTCTAAACGCGATTTAATCCACATTATATACCACAAGTAGGCGTGGAAGTTGCCCGATTTCGCCCATTTACCAATACCAACCAGCCTATCCCAGCACGAAATATTCATACCAAATTTCATGATCATAGCTTCATTCGTTCTCTTGTAATCGTGATTTCCGCAGACAGACAGAGAGACAGACAGACAGACAGACAGACGAACAGGGCTAGATCGACTCAGGGGATCATTCCGAGCCAGAATATGTATACTTTTCTATATCTATTGTAGTTCCTTCACTGCGTTATAAACTTAGCATCAACATTAAAATATCCTTTTTTCTTTTTTTAAAGGGAAAAGGATATAAAAACGGAGCAAGAGGAGAAGAATGTGGTGCGCTTCTTACTACTGCGTTTTGTGAGGGTTGAACCATAGAGTAAAAAACTCTATGTTTGAACCCATGACTAAGTTCTGAAAACCAGATGGTATGACTGTCTGTAAAGAAGTAAGTTTCCGCATTTTTCCATTACGTTGTAGAAATTTGTTTTGGTTTGACGAAGTCGAAAAAAACATCGAAATCAGAAGAAGGAAATAATGATAAATATAAAAAAACGTTGATATTCCAGAATTGCGTTTTAAACATCAAGCGTTCGCACATACAATCATAAGAATAAGTAGATAGTTTTCAAATGATAAAATTTAAAACATTTTAAAATGAAACTACGAAATTTAGGCATGAAATCTAACTTTCAGAAAAAGAAGGAAAATATTCAAGGGAATTTTTTAATTGGATCAAACTTCAGTACGCATTTTACAAAACTGCAAGGAAAATGGTACCCGACAAATAAAACGTTTTAAATTGTTTCTGAAATTCTCTCGGGCTTCCGGAAACTATGTTATAATATGAAATCGCGGCAATCATATGCAATGAATCTTGCTGATGGCTTTACTCAGAAAAGCCCTTGTCAGCCAGAGGACCCGAACGAATCCGCAGAATTGAGTAGAATTGAGAGGAAATATAATAATCAGAAGTGAGATCAAAGACTAAGAGTAAAGCATGAAGTAACACGAATCATGCATGACAGTGGCTGCCTTTTAGATATACTCCCTGCACATAATCTATACGCCACCTATTTCAAAAATCGTGGCTTATTTTGAAAGCAGAGCCAGATAGTATCGCATAAAATAAAATTAGAAAGCAATAGAAAACACTATACTGGTGTTGGCCGTTTAAAATCCTATAAGGACAAACTGCTTGTAGCAATAGAGAATATTCGTGCCAAATTTAATGTTGACGTCTCTTTACATTCGGCTGAAATTGTGATTTCCGCAGATATACAGACAGACGGGCATAATCAAAAAGTCGCACGGCCTGAGCAACAATATATGTACTCATCTATACCTACCATCCATTAAAATATTTAATGCATTGCGAAGGGAAGCGTTATTAGAAGTGAACACCTGTGAAACGCCATGTCTGGGCGCCTGATTGTGGAAATAACTATTACAGCCTAACGGAAAAAGATAAATAAAAAAATTTGGATTGCTTGGGACTGATAAGCAAAATCTGACCACCATCCCTCTACTTTTCATTTTGGATGTGTTTTCATATTTAAAGAACTTCTCAGTCTCTTAAGCAGACATAAAGGTGATTTCATATTTGATTTTCCAAAAATGTAGCACGAAAAATCTCTGTTATTATATACTGTTTGGCATTGAAAATAGACCCAATTTCCCAAGCTCCACATCCATATTTTTATATACGAAAAACTGAAGCTGATATCTTATGGTACGAGTCTGTAAAATTTTTGCAACTGTGTTGGACACATTATAACTCGTTATGGTTATTTCTCGCGGAGGTGACGTGAATTGGTCACTAAGATCGTGCGAATAAACCGTAATCGACCCATGCCCTCAAAGTCAACATAGCCCAGGCCATCGCCTAAATTCAGGCGCATCTTTGCGGCAAATTCATTGAAAATTGGACCTCTCGGATCCGTTCCACGGTCCGAAGCCGCGTGAAACCCTATATTTCATATAGTGTTGATTCCTATGCATTCCATTAGAAATTTACGGTAAATATATCCAAACTGTAATAAAAAGAAGTAGTAAATTAAGATTAAATTATTATTTATGTTTATTAATCGCATATATCATGAACCTGGAACATGTGTTTCCAAGAAGTCAGATATTAGCGAATTTGTGCGACATTGTCTACGAAATATTTAAAATGTTTACCACTCCACAATTATATTAGTAACCGATAATGCGCCTTCTTGAATTAATCGAAGAAGTTTTATGGGAAAGCGAATTTGTATACAATCCAATACTAAGTTGGTCTATATACCCTAATGTTTAACGCTATCGGGCGCACTTGGTTAGGTTTAAAGGCTGACGTTAAAAAAAACTTGGCAATTCAAATGTCACAAATACTACCTGGTGAAGATAGGACTTTCATTACGTAAACCGAATATAGATAACAATGATTAGAAGCAACTATAAGTGATAAAATAACAATAAAAACGTTATAATATGCACAAAACTTTACAAATATATTGCACACGTATAACAATTATACCAGATGCGTCGAATAGGATGGATGTGCGTTTAAGAATTTATTTTATTATTTACAAGCATGTGCGTTAAATTAATGTAAATAAATATTTAATTTTACTGATAGCTGTTAATTGATTACTTATTTTCATTTATTCCCTACTAGAAATTTTTTATTCTCAATTTGAAGTTGAAAGATGTAATCGATATTTAAACTACGCAACTGCTAAGACTATTAATTCGCAATAAAAATCTTTCATTGTCTGTCAATTTTTGTTAAGCTTGGGGCATGATTGGTACATAAATTTAAGTCAATGAATAATCAATTTTGACAAAAAACAAAAATAAATAAAGAAATAAATTATATTTTTGACACAGAAGAAATCAAAGAATCAAAATTAATCAGTTCAATTAATGATCAATTGCTTTATGGATAAAGGCGAATAAATAAATTGAATGGATGGCATTGTATTGGGACGTATATGAATAATGAAGGAATGAATTTATTGTGAACTCATCCTTTCCATTATGAGAATATTAAGCAGTATAGGAATATTAAGCAATTTTGTATATTTTACTCGCATTTAAAATACTAGCAATGAATTGAGCCCAAACAGAAATATTGCAATTTATTTGTGGGTAATTTATATTACAATAAAGCTTCATCATACAGTGGAAACTTGACAATAAAGTGCACTAATGCGCAGCGACGCACTGGGAGGCATCCAGTGCAGACAAGCACCCTCTAACCCGAACCCTTTATTACTAAATTAGTTCATCTTTATGTTTACGGTGTAAAACTGAAAATGTTCAAAGAACGGATATTAAAACATGAAAGGAATACAAATTTATGAGAGCAATCGCAGTCTCATAAATGGCGTAAAACTTTCTTTGCTTTATTTTCACATTCTCTGTTTTCCATTAATTAGTTCACAGCTCACAAACTTTAGATTTTTATTTTATTAAAATTTTTTATACTTATTTGTTTAATTAATAAGAACAAGGTCATAATTTAATTATCAAGTTTCAGAATGTTTTTTTCTAAATCGACTTTTAAAACATATTGCACAATGTTTGATAGCAAAATGACAATAAATTGATATAAAACTGCTCCAAAGGTTTGCCTTAAATTAAATCTGTCAGGTTAAGGCGACGGGCAACTACAGATTGAACCCAGGCTGCAAATTAAACAAAATTTTTTTCATAATTAATCGCAAATAAACTTTATATATTTAAGGGAATCTTATTAAACACCATGGAAACGTATTTCTTATATCTAGTTTATAAAAAGAAATCAATAGAGATGCTGACTCAGTAAATGTATGCTACTTATAGCAGGATGAGATGAGACAGGAAAGCATAAGATAAGGTTAATAAAAGTAAAAAGCTATTATTGGTTTGAAAATAGCCACCGATTACCTCTTCTAACATTTCGTTCCATCACGTATCGTACCTACAACGGCGTAATAACTTAACAAAATGCGTTATAGGGGAAATATTGCAAATGATAAGAACTAATTGTATGTATATTCTTCATTATTATATTTACACTCAAACCCTGAAAACTGAACTTATCCGCGCCTCTAATTTTATATAGCGCGTAAATATATCATTAAAAAGTTGAAGTGATGATTCCACTAGACTCATTCCAATAGACTCATTATCACGAAATTGGATACAAATAGCTTCCCTTATATGGGTGCCTTTTTTTGTAGAAAAGGGAGTGTAAATCACCCCAATCACGTGTCATTCATTTCAGTATTTAAATTATTCTGAGCATAATATACTAATCAGGTTATATGGACTCCAGGAGGGCAAAGTTAACCCTTATTTGTTCTTTATAATTTTAGCAAAATATTTGTGCAGTAATTCTGCATATTCTTGTCATGAAAATGTTGTCATGAAAAGTTTAGAAATTTTCGAAAATAACCTTACTAGCTTTTCCAACAGATATTGTTTTTCTGTTATAATTTGTTGTAATAATTAAGTAACATAAACGATCTATGGAATCAAGTTTTGCTTTCAGTTTTAAGAAGATAGTGAAAGGCTATTCAGAACGACACCTTGAAGAACAAAGATTACTATTACTAAAAAAGTTGATAACTTCTTTTTGGTAATGGACATAGACAAGCCAAACGAGCTTGTTTCCTTTTTATCCTTCATTTTTTTATACCCTTAAATTCCATAACTCCAAATTTAAATTTGTATTTAATAATTGTTTATTATTATAATTAATTCGGTAATATAATTTAATTATGTTTAGTATTATTTGCATTATTTTAAAGTAAGATTGCAGAAGTGCTTCCATTTGCAACAATCTAATGCTTTTAGCGTTCAGAACGTGACATTCTTATGTATAAAACAGTATAAGATATGAAAACTAAAAATTATGTACTACCACAAGTAACAACAAAAACAACTACAAAGAAAAAGTTAAATAACAAATGCTAATATTTCTATAATATTAAAATCTTACATTTGAAGAGACGCATTTTATTAAACTGTACTTCCAGATCTATTCCATATAAATCTATCACTTTCTATTCACACATCTGACATTATCCATAAATTTATTTCTATTGAACTCAACGAGCGCAACTTTTTTGTCTTATTACGAAATATAATGTATGGATTAGGTTTATCAAGGTCTTAAGTGCTTGTGAATAAGTGATAGAGCGCAATGTTTGACTCTGCGGTATATTATTTCTAAGTATACTTTCCGTTGCTACAGGCAGTTGTGATCCTGTAAAAGGCTTGAAAAACATTAAAATTATATTTCATAAATTCTAATTCTATTTCACAATATATATATATATATATATATATATATATATATATATATATATATATATATATATATATATATATATATATATATATATATATATATATATATATATATATATATATATATATATATATATATATATATATATATATATATATATATATATATATATATATATATATATATATATATATATATATATATATATATATATATATATATATATATATATATATATATATATATATATATATATATATATATATATATATATATATATATATATATATATATATATATATATATATATATATATATATATATATATATATATATATATATATATATATATATATATATATATATATATATATATATATATATATATATATATATATATATATATATATATATATATATATATATATATATATATATATATATATATATATATATATATATATATATATATATATATATATATATATATATATATATATATATATATATATATATATATATATATATATATATATATATATATATATATATATATATATATATATATTCTCCAATTTTATGCTTATTCAGTTTTTGTATGGACAAATTCTTGATCGCAACACAAATATTCCTCGCCGACGTCTTTAATATTACGAAATAAATTTTCACGATTTTAATTACATTCACAAAAGACGAGAGGATTAGTGTGTTTAAGTTTGTAATTTGAATTCAAATGTTGCGAATTCATTAAAATTTTTTGTTATATCTTTTTAGTGATAAAATCACACTCGAACGAAAGATCTCTCGCTCACGTTTTATTCACTAGGTACTTTGGTACCAGCAGTCAACAAAATTCGGTTTCGGCATCCGAATTTCGGCCGGAAAGCTATAAACGCTAACCACATTTATTTATTCGTGTCAACCGAATTTTTATCTGCTGCTTATCTACAGGCTGTCAAAGCAAAGAAAAATTAAGGAAAGCACAACTAGTGGTCACTGAGCAATGTTTGATAACCACTGTTCTTCTTTGTAGTGACAGCTAGAAGAGGAAGATTTATACATATAAGAAAAAATCACTCGTACCGAAAATCACTGGTTTCTAAAAGATTCGATCGCTGCAGTTACCAATGATTTTTCATAACGGTGCTTAAATGCACCGGTGATTTAATCACGGTAATTAAATGGACCTATGAAAATATCGCTCAGCTCTATTCATGAGTCATGTGAATGTCACAAAAGTTTAACTTGTGTGTACGGGTGATTAATTGAATATCCCGCTGATTGGTTATCGATTTACTAAAACTCAGTGAATAAATAAATAAATAAATATAGTGATTGAATTATTCGACAATTACTAGTAATTAATAATACCAAGAGGCAGTTTCTCTCGTTTGATGATTTCTGAATTACTAAAAACTATAGAATAAGTGAATAATCTACAACTACCGAATAACTTGATAACTTTTATTCGATAGCTCCCAGCATTAGCCGTGAGCCAGGGAAAAATTAAACTAAGAAGCCATACGAGAAGTGACGAAAGTTTTACGAAAAGTCCTAGAAGAAGGCCTTCATATTATATTTTAAGGGAAATAGAAGACAATTTTTAATATAAAATTTATTCGCATTATTCACTTTTTAGAAACAAGAAATAAATAAACAGTTGTGGTAATATCTTTAAAGCCGAGCCGAACGAGAGCGCAGAAAAAAACGCGTGTTATCACGGCGATGATTCGACGATTGATTAGTTAATATGGCGTTCATGTAAAACGGGGTTACTTCCTAAGTTTCTGGTTTGGAGCTAAACCTAATGATAAATCCAGGTTTGTTCCGTTAAAATTCTTGTGTATTTTTGATAAACCCGACAAGATTTTTGGGTTTATCAGTTCCCAACCCTCATTGCAGGTTCACGATAAGAAGGAGCAACCATGTACCCTCGTCTCCTTCTACATCTAGCATAGTAGAACGAGATAAATAATGCTTAAAATTACTGTGTCAAGTTTTCATGTTGACATACTTCAATTTACATTATCCCAGCAATTATAAGAAAGAGCCTTAACTTTAAGAATTTAATAAATACATCCCAATAAACGACTTAAAAAAGTCTTTTCTGATTTCTATATATATGACCGGTGTAATGTTGGCATCCTGGGAATTCAGCATATGGCGAATTCAACTGCATAACTGTCTTAGAGCTCTGCATCTTTTACACGGCGAAAATATTACAGTTGTGAAAGCATTATTTTCTAAATTTAAGGACTATTTTTATATAAAATTTTAATTTATTAATATAATTTATTTTTCCGGATCTACTTTGAAGTGCTTGATCTAACTTTAATTAAAAACTTTGCTTTAATAATTTATCAAAATTGAAAATTTTGATTATTAGAGTTAATTATTAGAGCTAAAAAATCCTGTTTTATTACCTTTTCATTGGTCAATTATTGCAAAAATTTAAGCAAAAAATGGGGAAATAAAACTTAGAAATAACGGAACTTTAATTGCTTTCTAAGAGTTTGTATTCGCACATATTGTGCATAAAAATCGTACCACCAAACTGTGCTTCTTAAACTGTAACGCTGTTCGGGTGGTGCGGAACTTTGCTACAAGCCTTGCTAACTTTGATACAATTTAAAAATAAGAGGTATTAGGCAGTTGGATATAATTTGTACTATGTTGTCGAAAATTTCCTACTTAGAATACACCCATAAGTGGGCAACCCAAATCGGATTCTAAAACTAATATATTAACAGTAGTTACACTTTCGTCTCTATAAAAACTGCAAATATAACTTAAGCGTGATGCCACCTATTTAGATTTCTTCCAGAATTCCGTGCGAATCGGCGAAGACACTGGCCAATTTTCTATCTCTCCGATTTTTCCAATCTGCACAGGATGCTGAAGCTAATCTATTAACAATGGTCACACTTTCTTCTCTATGAAAACTGCAGATATAATTTAAGCGTTATGCCACCTATTTAGATATTTTCTAAAAGGTTCTGCGAATCGACAAACACCACATTTGTTAATTTTCTATCTCGACGATTTTTGTAATCTGCACAGGATGCAGAAGCAAAAACTCATAAGAAACTCCTTTATATATACACCAGAAATATAATTTAAGCGTAACACCACCTATACCA
The DNA here is from genome assembly GCA_963966595.1 of Physocephala rufipes. Taxonomy (NCBI): domain Eukaryota; kingdom Metazoa; phylum Arthropoda; class Insecta; order Diptera; family Conopidae; genus Physocephala; species Physocephala rufipes. The sequence continues at coordinate 18,816,332 of OZ016503.1, forward strand.
TCTTATCCTAGGCAATCTAGTGAAGAAATTTGGACCATGCTTGTCAATTTTTTGTTGTAAAAATGTACACAATCGACGCAGGATATTGGAATAAACAATTTGTTGCAATGCTTCGCTGCATGCTTTTGGGCGATGAGGTCAATGACAAACAAATCCTGATAAAAGAATAAAGTTTGCTGAACATTTTTAAATGTTTCTTAAGCTTGTAGATGTGTTTTTTACTTTTAAAACTTTTAATTAAAGTCGTCCCGTTTTGCTTTACATACTTTTCTAATAAATAATTGATAGTTTTCTGTACGAAATCAATTTAATGTAGTCGCCAATAGCACGCGGCGAAATTTTTGTGCATGTAAGTAAGTGCTTTTGTCAACTCATCCTGAGTTGAATTCGCCGTATGGCACACCAGCGTGCAACAAATTGTTTATTCCGATATCCTGCGCCGATTGTGTACACATGTACAACAAAAAATGGACAAGGGTATTCTAAGATTCTTCACTAGATTGCCTAAAATAAGGCGGTATAGGTGGTGTTACGCCCGAATTATATATGTGGTGTATATAAAGGAGTTTGTTAGGAGTTCGTTATGAGTTTTTGCTTCAGCATCCTGTGCAGATTACAAAAACCGTGGAGATAGAAAATTAAAAAAAGTGGTCTTTGTCGATTTGCAGAACCTTTTGGAAGACATCTAAATAGGTGGCATCACGCTTATATTATATATGCAGTTTTCATAGAGAAGAATGTGTGACAATTGTTAATAGATTAGACCCAGTATCCTATGCAGATTGGAAAAACGTAGATATATGACCTTTATGATGCCCATGACCTTCTGCAAGATACCTCAATAGGTGGCTTTACGCTTAAATTATATTTGCAGTTTTTATAGAGAAGAAAGTGTGGCCATTGTTAATAGATTAGCTTCAGCATCCTGTGCAGATTTCAAAAATCGTAGAGATAGGAAAGTAACGAAGGTGGCCTTCGTCTATTCGCAGGACCTTCTGGAAGATATTTAAATAGGCGGCATCACGCTTAAATTATATTTGTAGTTTTTCTAGAGAAGAAAGTGTAACCACTGTTAGCTTTAGAATCCGAATTGGAATACCCACTTTTGAGTGTGTTTTAAGCAGAAAATTTTCTGACATTATACGCTGAAATCACAATGAGATGAGCGCATTTTTTTCATCTTTAATACTTATTATGTCCACCTGCCTAATATCTCTTATTTTTAAATTGTATCAAAGTTAGCAAGGTTGTTAGCATAGTCCCGCACCACACGAATATCGTTACAGTTTAAGAAACACTATTTGGTGGTACGATTTTTAAGTACAATATGTGCGAATACAAATCCTGGTAGAAAACAATTAAAGTTCTGTTATTGCTAAGTTTTATTTCTCCATTTTTTGCTTAAATTTTTGCAATAATTGACAAATTAAAAGGCAATAAAACAGGATTTTTTTACCTCTAATAAACAAAATTTTCAATTTTGATTAATGATTAAAGCAAAGCTTTTAATTGAAGTTAGATCAAGCACTTCAAAGAAAAGTTAGATCATCCGTAAAAATCTACTTAATTAAAATAAGAAATTTTATATAAAAATAGTCCTTAAATTTAGAAAATATTGAAAGTTTTTGTGCTTTCACAATAATTATTTATTCTATGCAAATTTTGCGTAGCTTTATTTTGTATTTTAAAGATAATTCACTATTTTTAATTTCAAACTTTTAAATGTTCTAAACATTCTGTGGTTTTTGATTTGGTGTAGCTGTATTATTTAGGTAGAACTAATTAAAAGTTAAACCACACACAATTGGATCGTAAGATAGGGGCCATTAATTACAATATATTATATACCATTCGCAACCAGTTGAAATGATATGGTGTGCAATTTTTGTGACAATTTTTGTGCAATTTTTTCTAATTTATAAAAAAACTCAATTACTAATTCGGGAATTCACCCTTGTACTTTCATTACTTCTCTACCCATCTTTTTTTAATGGACTGGGGTTTCGGATCATTAAGAAAACGATAGGAAATTTGTAAGTGATTTGGTAACTCAAAACCAATAAAATTTGTTGTTGTTGTCTCTGTGCAACAGATTTAAGTTCATGAGTTGTTTCAAAATTTCGATTTGCAAAATATACTTGACAATTTTTTTAATAAAGACGTATTTCAACTATTCACGAGTATTTTGATTGCGACGCCCGCTTTGACGCTTTGGTTTGCTTATATTTTTCAAATGTGTGAAATTGGTTACATTAAATAATTACAGTTATGCAGTTGAATTCGCCGGATGCTGAATTCGCAGGATGCTAATGTCACAGCAGTATATATGTTCAATTTCATATTTTCAAAATTCCCAGATAGCTCGATTAAAAAAAGTCCAATCAAGTTCTGAGGCAATCCTAACATTAAGCAATATAAATATAATGCTTTGGCGGCTTTCTATTCTGTTCCTTTCTCTCTTTTTACAGGTTTTAGCATATTTTTTAACACCACATCCTCTTTGATGTCATCCCGATTGACAAAAAAAAATAAGCCCGCCAAAGGCTTTAAATGGGCACCACGGGTGGCAAGCAGACAAAATGAATATTACCACGACAAATTCCAAGCCCAATATGCTTTTCATTGGGTAGGCCCCCTTGTGGGAGCTTCATGGTGGCTGTTGGTTGCACCCAAAGTTACGCGGGTACGAGTGCTGGATGAGCTCGAATGTGGAAATGCAACCGGGTGCCGGGACCCATAGACCGGTAGAGGTGTTAGATAGGCCTCGACCTATACCTAAGATGTCTCTTGGTGTTTTACGTGGACACCTGCCATGTTGGTTTAAGTCTACGGTAGGCCTACGAACACTCGGGGTTGCTGGGTAGACTTTTTGAATACCCTTTACCTCGGCAACCAACGACCGCGGCAGCAACTTTGCCTTATTGCGCCATTTGTGTACCTATGGAAGCCTGGGTTCGAGCAGGACATTCCTCGCAGGTTGGCGATCGAGGCCTATCTAAAACCTCTTTGCCGGTGTGGGACTCACCGGCTATTGAGTTGTCGGAGGCGGCCGCCTCACGTAACTCCACACGGAGACTCTTAGGTCTCTACCCGCGTATCTTTGGGTTGTACCACAGCCACCACGAAGCTCTCACTAGGTGAGAAGCCTACCCACTGATGCGATGTGTACGTGGGCATTTATACTTCGCGGGGTCGGAAAGACCCTAGGTGCGCACCACTCGTGGCACCAATTTATCGCCTTTGGTAAGGCTTCGGAACTAGTCTGAATAGTTCATTGGCAGTGAACTGTGCAAGCACACTAGTCAGTGCCATTTTATTGTCTTCGCCACAATGGGACTGAGGGTGCCTCACCTATGCCACAGTGGTGAGGGTGCCTCACCTATACCTATGGTGGAGTGTCCATGCCTTACACATGGCTTCCATAGGTACAAACGCTGTGGCTTGCCGACCCGTAGGCATTGTGCGCCGGTTGTCGCCATAAAGTATGAAAGGTATATTCTCAGAGTCTATACATGCAACCCCGTGTGGGATGGCCCACCATGGACTTAAGCCAATCATGGCAGGCGACCATGTAAAGCACAAAGACACACCTGACTAAAGAAATAACGTAATGCATAATTAACACCCTACAACACGAAATGACTCTCTAGGATGTGAAGAATCCCAAATACCACAGCGACGACTGCCGTAGCACCCCTCCGTCATTAGTTCGGCCGCTAGCTCAAAAATGTATATGCTTTCCGTCCAAAGCACCTACACAATTGCCATTTTGCGTCAAACCCATGCGATTTTTTAAGCCATTGCAAATGCGTTTAAGAAAACTATAAAAATATAAGAAATTAATATGACAATTGGAATTAATTAATCCTGCTTCGACACCAATAAACAAGAAGTATTATTCAAGTATTACTCAAAATCTGATTAAAGAATTAAAACAAAAATTGATTCCCACTACCAACGCCGAGAATTGCATTTGCTGAAAAAATGAAAATGTAAGTACGAAGGTTGTAACGTACATTCAAAATTATTTAATGCAATTAAAAGAATTGAACGAACAATCATTTTGAAATAACAAAGGTGATATTCTTAGTCTGATATTAACATTGGTGATATTAACATTGATCCCTTTTTACTAAAAGTCTCAGTATAAAATTGGTGGTATCCAATAATTTTTTAAATTTAATTTATTTTCTAGTATGCCTACTGCGAAAACTGAATTTTTTATTTTAAATATTTTTTATATGTACATATATCTATAAGATGCATAAATAAAGTTACTGAAATGTGTAGCACATTCGTTTACTCACTTTCAAATATGTATCCTTCAGGTTTTTCCATGTCGATTGTCATATTCGGGGAATACATTTAACTAAAAATTCTGTCGATAACATGTTTGATATTCCAAGCTTTTGTACGATTCTCCTGAGGGTAAATATCGCCAGACTACGGCAAGTTTATGTCTTTCAGCCTTCTGCAAATCGGTTTGGACAAAATTTAGCAATTTAGCAAACTTCTCCTCTGACATTCGCAAATAATTCTGGCAGAAATATTTGTCGCACATTGCATGCTATTTGTCAAAATCTTAACATATTTGAGTTTTTTTTCTTTTCGCCAATTTATAATCCAGCAGATTCTTCGACGAGCTCTGCAATTTCCTCCCGTTGTTCCACAGTATTTATAATCGATTTCATTATATCTGCATCTTCATCCCGAATTATGAACAATACAAAGGATCGATCGCCATCGAAATTAACGCAATTTTAATTTCTTCAATATTTTCCATCTTAAACTTAACGCGCGCCACAAAAAGGATTGTAATCTCGTAATATTTAAAAGTAGTAAAAACGCTACCATTTTGCAAAAAAGTATTTAGAAGTAGAATATATTAACATTCCAACCTGTCCCTTGTGTGAGTGGTATCGGGGACAAATAAATTAATAATCTTATGTCTCGTTACAAATGTCCCCTGTGTGAGTGTGGCACAACCAAGGTATCTTCTTCATGTGACCAAGCTATAATAGGGAATATTTTTAAATATTGGCTGATGGCAATCTATAGTAGTCAGCTTAAGGATGAAAAAATCTAGAGGCTATTATGGCAATACATGACTAAGTTAATAATATGATTCCTCAACAATATTTCTGAAATCATAGAAATTTTTTCGTATTACATGGAAGAATGTATTATTCAGATATTATAAGGGATTATTAAATAAATAATTAAACTAAATAATTGATGAAGAGATCATCGGCCACGGATACTACATTTTGTGTGATTTTCTTAAAAGTTCTTAGATAAATATCCCAGAAGTCGTTGGACAGACTTTTTGTTGATTTTTATTTGTAGGAGTAAAGAAAAAATTATGAAATAATTGCAGAAAAAGATAAGTGTCAACAATTTTACACTATAAACTTAAACTCTAGCGTTACGAATGACTATGGCACCGCAGATAAACATTTAGGATAACTACGGGAGAAGAAACGAAACCATAACGAAAAAGACACTGAAGATGTCAGATCCCCGAAACGGGTTTGTCTGCAAACTAAATTTGGAGTTTGCAAAAAACAAAAGCGTTTAAGGGCAATATTTGTGATTTCGAGATGTTTCTGAAGGATTACCTAATACATGCTAGTTTGTTATAGGAAACTAATTTTGAAAACTTTTGTAATTTTGCATAAATCTTGCGACTAGCATAAGGCGGTTACTTTTATAAAAAATGGCTCTTATATCATAACATATTAATTTTGAACATATGTGTGATACATACACATTCTACGAATCCCATTAAATACATTTTTGGAAAAATTATTTTCTATGACCATTTTTGACTACTCGTATTATATAACTGTAGCTTGTTGAAGAATTCAAACTTTTACAACCTTTAATTATCAAAATTCACGTTTACTTCTGTTTTAATATGGCGTCTCCTGAAATCAAAGTCAGGGGTTTTGGTCAAAACTTTTTTCACAGGCAAAACCAAAACCAAAAAATTTACATTAGAATTGTAAAATTAAACCAGGAATATTTCTGGTTGTGGTAATTTACAAACCTGGTCCAATTTTCGTTATTCTGTATTGTACATCCTTGTCTATTTGGACAGTTAGTTTGAGAAAGAGAAATATTGAAGACAAAGGTAAGATATATGTGGAAAAATTTCACTGCTTTCTGAAGTTTGGGTTTTGGAATTTCCTATTGCTTGGAATGGATTAACTTTCTCAGTTATTGAAATAAAAGTTTGTACACAATTGAGTATGGATTGAATTTCATGCATTTTATCTATCTATTTTCACTCAATTTAATTTTTCCAATTAAAATTTGTAAACACTACACAACTCTCTCAAAATAAGACCTCTTTATTTTGGGAAGCTGTTGGAAACACTATAAGTTTGTTTCAAAAACACTTTTAGTTGACAATTTTATAGTTCGAATCTCACCAGCGTGGCGCGCTTGATCCAAAACTATATGAATCAGTTAGAAATGTTCAAAATGTTCAGTGAAAAATATGCGAATAATTCCAAAAGATGAAATAGTCCAATTTCAACAGCAAAAAAGCAATAACAATGTTGTTCTGTTGCCTCTTCCGAGGAAAAATTTTTTAATAATTCTGCAAAAATATTTGCTTTTTATGAATGCTTGTTGCATTCAAATGGCAGCAGAGGCAGGAATAAAAGGGAAGACGAATTTGCCGGAATGCAAACCTAAATCTTTTGGCTCACTTTTACATCAACAAGTCAGTCAGGACGGAAATATTCAAATGAAATATTTCCGAACGCCAAATTTTATTACTAGAGCGAAAAAAAGACGAAAAATATTGTTAAAAGCACTTTGGATTCTGTATACCCGCTTTTTGTTCTTGTTCTGACTCGGTCTTAGCCTTTATTTTATTGAAATATTAATAAAGCTTTTCAGAACGCATCAAGATTGCGCTTCGTTTAGTTTCGTTTTGTGCTAGCGATAAATATGCTAATAAAGCTTCGTAAATTTTATGCTAATAAATGGAACAATATCCTCCATATTCCTTTTCTCAACTGATAAGCAATCCGAAGAATTTGGTTTAAAGGATATTTAAGAGTACTTAAAAGTTTCTAATAGTCATTGCTGATGATGCTGCACTATGTCTTGTTGTTATTCCAAAATTAAGTAATTGACTATAATATGTTATTATTCAATATTATTATATTTCTATTTTACACAAATTTACAAAAAGAAACAGAAACAGTAAACAGCTTGCATAAGTCCAAATATTCGGAATTCATATTAATTTATGTGATAAAATTGCTTAACGAACAGAAATAATTATATTTAAATATTAAATAATTTGACCATAATTAATTAATCAAATACAAATAAATAATCTAAACGCATTGAAATTTAATTATCTCTAGAACTTCTCATACACCACAGTTAATAAAATCGCCATTATCATTACCTTATCAGTGTCAGGATCTCATAAAATAAAATTACTATCACGACATGGTAATCAATAACATGTTAATCTTGTCGATGACTATTATAATTTCAAAGATATTTATGATTGTGTTGAACACAGCTTTGTAGTCGATTCCAATTCCAATCAAAAGCTTATGTTGATTGTGAGCAAAAGTCTACCTTGGGTTACGCTTTACTTAAGCTTATGAATTAGCCATAATGCTGCTTTGAAAGAAAATTACTTCATGCATTCCTCCAGTCATCGTGGTGTGTAGAAATATAACAATTTAATCTTTTACATTTACAAAGATTTACATTTACAAATAACAATACATTGGTTTCATGCCTGGACAATAAATAAATGTACAATAATTCCGACATCATCATGTCATCATAGATGTACATAATCAAACAAAATTACATGGAGTGGATGTTGCTTGCGAATTGTTGTCAATTTCCATGACAATAGGGAAAACAAACAGATGGTCATTGGTCGTATTTTCTAATTCATTCCACATTTCGAATTCCAGTGCCTTCAATTTATAATGCAATTGATCCCGAATTTCGTCAACCCTACAAAAATAGAACTAGAGTAGCTTTTTTAGTAACGTTGGGGCTTGCCTTGCCATCTGACGACGTCAAATGCTAAGGAGACTGCACGCTCAAATCCAAGATGCTAAAATAAATCCAATGCGCAATTATCAAAATTGTTTAGGGGGTGTGGTGGTGTAATTGACAAAAAAGGCAACAAGTGATATCACTCGAAGTAAATAAATAAAGTGTTAACAAAACTAATTTTAATAAGAGGGTAAAATATTAAAGATACTTACAAACAATTATTAAATAGATAGATTGGTTCCAATTAACCTAAGAAAATGATGTAAGGGTATTTGTTAACATGTTGTGTTAACAAATATTAAGTAATTAGTGCTTTATGTTGCGTAATTCCTGCGAAACTATTAAAAATTTGTTGAATTGTAATTTTGGCTATACATTAGAAAGTTAATATATTTGAAGAAGCTAGTAATTAATTTTGATTTTAATTTGAAATCAATTGTTACACATTTTCATTTGAGTATTTTCATTTCAGTATTATTTCATTCCAGTATTAATTGTTATCAGTTCATAATTCATTAATCCAATTTTCACTGTAAAAAGATAAAAACCATTGTCGTGTCTTGAAATATTACGCTTTACTGTTAAGCAGAAATTGGCGGTTGGACAAAATTAACAAAACAGATTTAGGATCCACATACAGTTTACAAAATGGGATAACACAATTAAATATTTGCAATCTGCTCGTCACCTAGTTGAATTGTCAAGCTGTAAAACGTAGTAGTTCTAAAATCATTCCTTTAAAAACCAATCAATATCAGACGATGGTGCAACAGGTTATAGTCACGCAAATAGAAAAAATTAATATATATATACGAAACAAGCAACAGATAAAATAATAGAAATACCCTTTCTCGTATGCAAAGTCTGCATACGAGATGAATGCACCTCATAGTTGTTAGAAAAACGTAATCAAGTGCACTGATTGCAAGCGGTTAAATCTGAATCTGAAATCTGCAAAATTGTTGTAAAAACCATTTAACACAGAGCTCATAGCAATTGAAAGGATATTATCTAAGGAGAAAAGATAACAAGGATTTGGTCCACTTATAATGTCCAGCAAAATGAAATATCGTCCATATTTCAATACTCTTTGTATTATCAGATATACATAACAATATGTTATAGGCCTTAAATTAATTTAAGGGCGTACAAAATTCACTTCAAGGCTTCTGTAACGGAGATACACTAACATGTTCTGTAACATTTCAATTTGAATTTGACTGAATGAATGACGTGCATTATAATTTTCATAGCATACGTTAAAGTGTAAATGAAATGTGCTACACCGAATATAACTGACCACTAGAAATGCATGTTTATTCACGTTCCAACTTGAAAGGACTAAAACAGTTTCTGATTGTACAACAGGAATCCAGTTTGTTGCGTTCGTTAATCACGATTTTGATTTGACAACAAGAAAATCGAAATTTGTGCTTCGTAGAGGAAACGTAACTCATTGGTTCAGTCAATCTAAGCGTGAGTTAGATGTTTTTAGTGCAGCTAAAATTACCTTTGCACGCGTGCACATTAGATAACTGCATTCATCGCCTCGAATGCGCTAATATGGATATACTATATACATATACTTTTTATGTATATACTTAAGCATGGAGGACGATAACAAGTATTGGAAATAATGTCAAAATATAAACGTACAAATGAATAAAACGAAAGCGTACGTACGTATGCAATGTAGACGTTGCTGACTTTATACGACCTTTCGCAGTTATCGGAAACGGTGCATTTACTGTATTTTTCATGTCAGCGTTGAGGGCGTGTATTTGGCTTCTGAAAATTATGGGATTCAATTCAGCACATAGAAGCATTCAGTGAATACATGTAATTTTTTCCTTTATATAAAAAATGTATTTGTATTAGCAAATGCAGCCATTTGGTACACAAACACACGTATAACCATAAGTATATATATTCTGGCTCAATTTCATTTCCTGAGTCCACTTAAGCCCCTAGTCCGTCCGTCCGTCTGTCTGTCTATTCGTCTGTCTGCCAGTCTCTATCTCCCCTTCTCTGTCTATCCATATGTCTATATGTTTGTTTTTCTGTCTAACTGCCTGTCTGTTTGTCTATCGGCCTGTTCGTATGTCTATCTGCCTATTGTAATCGCGAATACTATTGCGATCATAATCACGTCACTTACACGGTCGAAATAAGTGCTCTGTATCATTATAGGTAATCTGGTATTGAAAATAGGTGAAATCTGATGAGAACCGCATGTGTAGTTAATTTTGTGACAAAATTTCAGCCATGAACTCGAAATTTTATGACAAAGTTGGCACTATCATTATACATCCACACAATTTGGCAAAGCGCCCGCTACTAATTCTCCCATGAAACAATTTTTGAGGACAGTTGTGTTGGACGTGGGAGAGTATTTCTAAATTAAGTAAGTACATATAAGTCTAGTATTAAAAGGGGCGTCCATCGCTCACTGATTATTTGAATCAAACTATAAATTTATATTGCAGGTGCAAAATATGTAAGTTTCGAGTGGGCCGAAGATTGATTATGTTATAGTATGCTCACACTGGGCCAAAATTGCTTGGCAGAAAATTGCAGAAATTAGGACAATTTCATCTAAAATTGACAGCGTTTGGGTTCGGCATTCACTATTTCGTTTGACGTTTTGTTCGATTACTACATATCTCAACTAGCTATATTTCTAGCCGTTCTACCCGAAATGTTTCGCGTCGTAATCAGATATGAATGCGAAGCGTTCTACGTAATTCTAGCCTACAGCTAAACACATAAATATAGATGAGTAATATAAAATGCCATAAAATTAAATAAATTAAACTAACTGAATTGAATAAATTGAATTAGATAAATTAAAGCCCCTTAAATGTCCCTCGTTTACTTAGAGCCAACTCAAATTGAGGAGACTTATTTTTGGAGACAACATTTTATGGCCTTAAAATGTAAGACAAGGACTAAACGAGTCGTTGACGCCGACTTCGAAGAAAAACGCGCCGATATCGGTAAAATGTAGAACCTTTATCATCCTTAATCGGGCTTTTACGATTGTGGTTCCATTTTCCGTTGGCTTGTTGCTAGTGATGCGAACTATCGAACAAATGCTGTCCAATTATTCGGTAGTTGTGAACTAATAATTTATTCGATAGTTTTTTCTTACTCGTTTTTAGTCATTCAGAAATAACTAATCACTAATAAATTCGAGCATTATATTTATTCGATAGATTTAGTAAAACTTGAGTAAAACCCGATACCAAATTAATCAAACAGGAGCAATGGGTTTGCGATAATGTGTGGTAAAGTCTGACGAACAAGCTACTATCTCTGTGTTAAAAAGCAATATAAAAGGGACACTGAATAAAAGAATGAGAGAAGTGAATGAGTAAAGGATTCGGATGTAGAATGCAATGAAAACTGCTTAAAAATTTGACTGGCGTAACCATTTTGGTTTCATCAGATTTCGCCAAAAATTTCGCCTGCCATTTTACCAATTGCTTTCGTTATCGCCTGGAATGCATTGAAAGGCACTAAAACAAATTGCTTATTTCGTCGAAGGCGCCAGCGGCCTTATATTTATCTGCTGGTTATCTAGAGGCGGGCAAATTGAGTTGAAACTGAGGACAGCACAAAAAAGAGGCGGAAAAAGTATTTGGTTTTTGTCTTACATTTTAAGGCCAATATTGTTGTTGCGCTAATAAAAATGTAAGAATAACATGCAAATGAATTTGTCCCATGGTTCTTTTTATTGCCTCACGGAAGAACTGCTTAGTTTTGAATGTAAAGTAATTTTTACTAAAATGTAACCTTTTTTAAATTATTTTATTAAAAACTGTCCCTGCGCTTAAATCCATTTTGAAGTAATTTCCACGTGCAATTTTAAAATATCTCGCGCACTTACTTGTGAAACTTCCATTTGTCATATATTTCATTTTTGTCGTGTTTATTGAATCTCACTTGCATAAATTAAAAGATATTGTTATGTAATGCAATATTTTAATATAGAACCTTAGGAATATTAAACTGAACGCTCTCGAATGAAATATTATTAACTATTAAAGAAAATTTAGTCAATAATTTTAATGATAAAATTCATTAATATTTCGTTATTATTTTTAAATTTATTTTTGTCATTATTAGTGGTGCAAAACTGGTTTAGTAGTGGTGCAAAACGGAGATATTTCCGTATATTTTTATTTTTTCTATATTCGGGTGAAAGCCCAAAAGTTTGAAATTTATGGCCTAAACCAATGTCATAAATATCACTAGATTAATTGTATTTAATTTTAAAATTTATGATATCATACAAGTAACATTTTGAATTCAACTAGCTTGGAATAATACAGTGCGAAACAACTGATTGTGTGTACACTCTCAAAATTAAAGGAATATATAGAATTCTTCAGGATCTCTAAGTCATTTGGTTATTAACGTCTAACAGCCCTCTTTAGCGTTTATTTAACTGCCGTTTTCTTTCTTTTAAAAATCACTGAGCAGCTATATAACTCGAAAATACGGCACCGCTCAATGTATTCCATTAGAAATTTATAATAAGTATATCCAAATTGCAGAAAGTCAGTAAATGCGTTTTGCGACGAATAGACATCAGTATTCGCAAAATGAGTAGAGAAAAGTAAAAGACAATTTTTTGAACCACCAATTGAATTTCTATACCTGTGACTTATACGGATTAATATTTTCTTCTCTAGCTCTACCCAATTGTTATAAATACGCAATTGGTGAGAAATATTAATCACATTTTTAGCTTTGAAATCTTTTTCATCAGCTGCTCCCATGTCAGGAAATTGGTGAAACCATATACAATTGACCAGCTGAGTTGGCAAATAGACCGAGGCAGAAGCAAGAAAATTTGATGGAAATGAATTAAAAAACGTCGAAAACTTTTCAGAGGTACAGACGTTTTTGGGAGAGAAAATTTCTAACTCAAACGTGATGATGAGATGAGCTTATGAAAAATGTTTAATTTTCTGAAGAAATTCGTAAAATTCGGGTATGTACTCTACCTAATTGCTAAAATGTATACTTTACTCCCATTGTAAGTGAGCTGGTTCAGAGAATGTTACCCATTGCTTTGGGTTTACCGTCAGTAAATACGATAGAATATTATAAAAAATTAAATAATGATGAAAGTAACTAACCCTCATTGCAGAGAAACCAGAATTTGTGTCAACTTTTGTTAGCTTAGGGTGGAGGATCATTGGTATTACATAAATTTAATTCAATGAATAGTCAATTTCTATAAAAAACAAAAATAAGTAAAGAAATAAATTATATTTTTGGCTCAGTAGAGATCAGAGGGTCAAAACTGATTCAATTAATGATGAATTGCTTTATGGATAAAGGCGAATAAATAAATAGAGTGGAAGCTGGGATTGCAATATATTGGGACGTATATGAATAATGAAGGAATGAATTTATTGTGTATCCCATTATGTGAATCCTTCCCATTATGTGAATATTAAACTGTATAGGAATATGAAGCAATTTTGTATATTTTGCTCACATTTAAAACACTAACAATGAATTGAGCCCAAACAGAAATATTGCAATTTATTTGTGGGTAAGTTATATTACAATAAAGCTTCATCATACAGTGGAAACTTGACAATAAAGTGCACTAATGCGCAGCGACGTAACTGGAAGACATCCAGTGCAGACAAGCACCCTCTAACCCTAACCGTTTATTCTAAATTAGTTCATCTTTATGTTTACGGTGCAAAACTGAAAATTTTCAAAGAACGGATATTAAAACATGAAAGGAATACAAATTTATGAGAGCAATCGCAGTCTCATAAATGGCGTAAAACTTTCTTTACTTTATTTTCACATTCTCTGTTTTCCATTAATTAGTTCACAGCTCACAAACTTTAGATTTTTATTTTATTAAAATTTTTTATACTTATTTGTTTAATTAATAAGAACAACGTAATAATTTAATTATCAAGTTTCAGTATTTTTTTTTTTTTGTAAACCAACTTTTAAAACATATTGCATAATGTTTGATAGCAAAATGACAATAAATTGATATAAAACTGTTCCAAAAGTTTGCCTTAAATTAAATCTGTCAGGTTGAGGCGACGGGCCACTGAAAATTTAGCCAACGCTGCCAATTGAACAGAATATGTTCCATAATTAATGGTAAATAAACTTTCTATAGTTAAGGAAATCTTATTAAACTCCATGTAAACGTGTTTCTCCTATCTAGTTTATAGAAAGAAATCAATAGAGATGCTGACTTAGTAAATTTATAATTAAGGCAGGATGAGATGAGATAGGGAAGTATAAGATAAGATAAAAAAAGTAAAACCCGATTATTGGTTTGAAAATAGCCACCGATTACCTTTTCTAACATTTCGTTCCATTCGTATCGTATCTACAATGGTGGAATAACTTAATAAAATTTGTTGTTGGGGAAATATTGCAAATGATAACAAATAACTATACGTATGTTCTCCATTATTATATTTACACCCAGACCCTGAATACTGAATTTATCCGTGCCTATAACTTTATATAGCGCTTTAAGTGATAATTCCACTGGACTCATTCCAATAGACTCATCATCACCAAAATGGGACACAAATATTTTCCATCATATGGGTCTGTTTTTCGTACAAAAGGTTATATAGGCTCCAATGAGAGCTAAGTTTGCTCTCTTGAAGAAAATACATTTGTTTTCCTTAAGCCACGAAATAAATTCAGTAAAATGTTTATGCAGCAATGCTGTATATTTTTATGCATAAAAGTTTGATTTAGATTATATTCGTTAAATTTTGTCATGACAAGGATAGAAAATTTCGGAAATATCCTCACTAATGCAAGAAATCACGACTTCTGTAAGCTTTCATTTTCATTTCAAGGAGATAGCGGATATTCCAAAGGAACAATTCCACCTTGAAAAATAATTACTACTACTTAAAAAATAGAGATAATTTTTTCGGGTAATAGAATTTTTATATCTTTTCATACCATATCTCCGAGTATATATTTGTTATTCTTATTTATGTAATATTATAATTAAGTGGTTGGTGTAATTTAACAGTGTTTGGTATTATTTATATTATTTTTATTATTTATATTAATCCAAAATTGCTTCCATTTGCAACAAACACTTTAAACAATTCAAACGTTCAAGAGGTTTGTGACCTTTTTATGTATAAAGCGGTATAATATCAACAATTCCATACTACAACCAACCATTCAATACAATAACAAAACCAACAATAATGAGAAAGTTAAATAATAAACAAGTTAAATAACGAAAGCTAATATTTTTTTGTAATATTAAACTATTACATTATTAGAAACGCACTATATTAGACTGTCCTTCCAGATCTATACCATATGAACCTATATCTTTCTACTCACATTTCTGGCGAAATCCATAAAATTAGTTATATTGATCTCAACAAGAGCAACTTATTTGGAGTATTGCAGGAATGGATCTTCGGCTTTTTAAATATCAAGCGACATTAGCAAGATGTATCTAAAATAGATATAGCTCCAATATAATATCATTCCCTCCAAGCTCCCTAATTGCTCCCGGTAACACAAATGCTTACAATAATATTTTTCGAAAGTGCTGGATTGAGTTCTGTCAAACTACCCTTACAAACATTTACTTTCTGTCAAAGTACAAAGTACAAAGTGCGATCAAAGTCGAATTAATTAATTCTTTTTTAGTTCAGCTGCTATTTTTATTCGATTTGGCTCCATTAGAACTTTTTCTGTGGAAGGACATTAAGGATCAATTTATTCGAGAGATTTTTCATGGAAATTTACTTCCAAACCGTGTCGTCGGGGGACCAGCTGTGATATCTTTCACTTTTTGAACTTTTAATAGTTTTGTATTGTATGGGTGTGTATGGTATTTGGTCTCTTGATTATTTCTTGGTATCCTGGAAAAAAGCACATCGAAAGATGAAGTAAAAATCTCTTGTTCTTGTTCATTTAATTTAGAATTTCTTCTGTACTTTTATACATATTACATGATTTTTTAACCCCACTTCAGTCGAATCTTTCTATCTTCTACGAGAAGTTTTACGAGACTTTCCCCTGCTTTTCTCTTTCGTTCTTTATTTCTAACTAATGTATTCAGAAAATTATAAGAACTTATCGTTCCATCTTGTTTTGGTTTGTTTTTTAAGAACTCATAACGAAAATACTAATGCAAAAAGCAGATTTTTATTGCTGAAAAAAAATCAACATTGATAACAACATAAACAGAAGCTAGCGAAAGCAACGACAATCACGTTATAAATACTATTATAAATACCATGGGTACGGACGGTTAAAATGCTATGATGGGTTTGGAAAACATTAGAATGTGAACTCCAAGTGTTATGATGCTTCGTTCGTAAAAAAATTTTAGACGAAATGTAATGTGGTCCATTTAAAAGCCACCAAAAAAGAAGCAATCACAGTTGGTGAAAAACCTCATTACAGGAGAACGAGTGGATATATTGGCACAAATATTTGTAGTATCATATTGATTAGCACGCAGCCTTTAATACTCCAAAGGAAATCAATTGGGCTATAGATGCGCAGACACCTAAAGCAGTTAGTCAATCAGGCAGGGATTCATATTGTTTTGTGATCTAAATTACATATTATAAAGTTGTGAAATTATAAAATTTAAATTTTGTTACCATGTTAATAATATTATTAAAGTTTTCTACAAGTCGAACTGAAAAATACATGCGAAGCAGAAAGATATCTATGAATACATACATAAGAGATTTTGTAGTATATTTTACATTTGGTTGAGCTGGATATAGAAACCAATGGCAATATAACAATCTATAAATTCTTCAAACAGGACAGCCTTCAGTCTGCTAAAATATAGAGGGTTTTCCAATAAGGGTCGATTTGCCATTGCATAATGGATCCGAGAGGTCCAATTTTCAATGACTCCACTGCATAGATCCCGCTGATCTGTAGCACTCACCGTTGACGGTGATAGCCTCAAAAACGTCGTTTTAAAAAGAGTACGGACCAATGTCGCCGCCGGCCCAAAATCCGCACCAGACAGTAACCTTTTGTGGATGCATTACCACTTGCTGAACCACGTGTGGGTTAGCGTTATCCCATATGCGGCAATTTTGCTTGTTCACATAGCCATTCTTAAAAAAAAATTCACCTCGTCGCTAAAGATGTTTGGCTGGAATTGGGCCCAAACGAACACTCGATTTGATGACAAAGTTATATCATTTAGACGTGCTGTCCAATAGTGTTACTTGCCATTGTGTGATTTGCCATTACTGGCTAAATTACAAATACCACGTTTACGAGACGCCGGCTAAATAGCATGCCGCTGCAGACTTAACATCGACGCGCTCTTATTGGAAAGCCCTTTACGAACGCAATATATAGTGCTGCCACTTAAATCAGTTCTTACGGAATACAAGCAATTCTTCAGATCCTTTGCCAGTTCATGGGTTCCAATTTCTCGAATTTTTCAGAACTTTCAAGGAAGCAGGCCGTCACTCGCTTAATTAGATAGCCTTTAGTTAGATAGTCTTTATGCGACCTATATACGTTTTAACACGATCGAAATTTTTTGTCTTTACGTACCCAACGAGAAAAACATTATTCTCCCAAAATTTCAATTGGAGACTGAAAAAGGGAAGCTCCACAATTTCATTTCTCAAAATTTAGACATGGCTTTAGGCCGATTAGACGAATTCCAAGGACCCCATAAAGACAAAAACATTCGTGGCAAATTTCATGACGATACCTCTTTCGTTAGACGGCAAACGTGATTTCTATGCACAGATTGATAGATCAAATCGACTCAGAGGGTAATTATGAGCAAGGATATATACTTTCTATATCTACCCCACCTTTCTATACCTTTTTATCTGCCTTTTCTATACATCTGGTCTACACTTCATTGAAAATTTGAAATATATGACACGAGTGATGGTGTTATATTATATGCACTTTATTATATACAAATATTGAAATTGGTTTTAAACCAAGTTCCTGCTAAGCTAGAAATTCGTAATCTGTATTACAGCTTAGAACTAGATGAGCGTATAACATAAATCAGAAAATAATCACCTACACATTTTTAAATTGATTTTAAACCAAAATCTGAACCAAAGCATAGAACTTGATCACCATATTATATAAACCGTGAACTATCTTCTCACGCTCTGTTTAAGGACATAAATTTTGTTCCTTTCAAAGTAATCGCCACAGATTCTAAAATTGACTTTACAACAGTGAATTACCGTAGAATTATATTGTCAGTGAATTGGAGGTTTGAGATTCGAGCAATTAATCAGAACTGAAAGGCAACGCAAGATAACGCATTAATTAAATTTCGACGTATAATATAAGGTAAAAAATTCAAACAAACTAGACAGATTTTATATGACGACCATTAAGTGATGACGACCGGGACGACGACATATACAGATTAGCGTCGCTACTTCCCGTATCAATGAATTATAAATGAATTATAAAAAAGTGTAGGAATACTCATCTTTAACAGTTAAAATTGAATTATAATGGATTACATGCGTCGCACGCACCACTACTGAAATATCAATAAATATCTTCTTAGAGATTCCTTATTTATAAAAACGCCGCTCAAACGAAAATTTTGAAACTGCATGTCGCCTCCAACATTCTATATAATTTATATATTATCTGGTCTCTAGCACTCTGGGAGAGATAATGCTGAATTTGAACCTGTGTTACGACCGATAATAACTAAAACTTAATTCTAAAAAACACATTGAAATCGGTCCATCGGTTCTTAGTATCATTAGCCTTAAACAAACAAACAAACACACGTACGTTCACTGTTATGAAATAGATGTAAAATAGATAGAAATAATTTTATTTTTCCATAAACAACTCTTCTGCCTCTGTACGTTACGCACGTGGGTATTGGTGGGATAAAAATATAACGCGTTTTCTGAAAAATTGAAAAAGAAGATGTGGAAGAATCAGAATCTTCCGACACTCACTTGATATGACCGATTGGCGACTGATAAACGATTCACAAGCACCTTGACTAAAACACAGGTAAATTTCCATTTAACCTTCATCACAATCTAAAAATCTCCATCTCCATCAAATATCCTAGGGTGCTAGTCCCGTGGTGCAAGGGCCCAAAATGGTAGTGACTATGGTTACGAGACGGTCACTTGCCATCATTGGGTAACCATAGTTCTGAAGCCTACCAAATGCTCTAAACAAAGGCAAATAAAACGAACAATAACAAAGAAATTCCAAGCCCAATATGCTTGTCATTGGTTAGGCCCCCTTGTGGGAGCTTCGTGGTGGCTGTTGGTTGAACCCAAAGTTACGCGGGTACGAGTGCTGGATGAGCTCGGGTGTGGAAATGCATTAAAGCAACCGGATGCTGGGACCCATAGACCGGAAGAGGTTTTAGATAGGCCTCGACCATACCTATGGTGGAATGTCTATGCCGTACACATGGCTTCCATAGGTACAAACGCTGCAGCTTGGCAACCCGTGGGCATTGGGCGCCAGTTGTCGCCATAAAGTATAAAAGGTATATTCACAAAGTCTATACCTGCAACCCCGTGTGGTATGGCCCACCATGGACTTAAGCCAATCATGGCAGGCGTCCATGTAAAACACCAAGAGACATCCATCAAACACCCATCTAAGCACTGACTCTTGCAGCTTTTCAAAACTTAACAACATTAAAGACATTAGTGAGACATTAATAATTTTAATCCTGAATTTTTCTATAATCCTCTTCAATAAAGAAAAATTAAATGTTCACTCTACATTCAGTTTATATCGTCAATAAAAGTTTTCCCTTTATTACAAATTAAATTATGTGAATTCATCTTGATAAAAAAAGCGTACAAAAGCGTACCGTTAACCAGTACACCTTTTCTGTGTACTGATGATTGTTTTGTAATTGCTGCCGGAAAAAGCGTGCCGATTATGCAGGCGTAATGCACTCTGCGGAAGGAAAAGAGAAAATTTTAAATTTCCCTTTAAGAACATTTAGTTTAGTGTGAAAATTCTAGAGAGCGAGAGAGAGAAAGCACGAAATGGTTAAAAATAGCCAGATATTCGCAAGAGAGTAATATGAGATTGTGATGCCACTCAGAATCAACATAAGAGAGGAGTCAAAAGTTCTGGAAAGATTTTAAGCAAAACACGTAAGGGTGCAATCATCGGCCTGGCCGAAGCTTAAATACCCTACACCCACGGGATATACGCGTAATCTTAGAAGAGACGCGGTATCAAAAATTGGTTTTTGCAAAATAATTTAGTGTTCGAGGTTTAGTTGCATATTAAAATTTTGTCTTCCAACACCAATCTGCTTCTAATAACAATAATTGCCCCAAATTTCATGACCATATCTCTTTTCTTTCTCTCGTAATCGTGATGTCAAGAGACAGACAAACAGACAGACAGATTGACAGACAGGCAGACAGACGGACCTACAAGACTAAATCGACTTAGGAGATTGTTCTGAGCCAGAATATATATACTTTTCCATACTTCCTACACCTCTTTTTGTGCGTTACAAACGGAAGGACAAACTTAATATGTCCTGAACCCTTCAGGTGTAGGGTACAAAAAGAAGAAAGGAATCATTAAGTTTTATAATTTTGATTAGAACCGTTACGCTTCTGTATCTACAATATGGCTAATCGGGTAATGGAGAAAATATTGATCGGATTGAATATCCGCCTATACAGCAACAAAAAGTATAAATATAAACGTGAGATCCTGATATCCTCCTCAGGTTTCTGGTAATGTTAAAGTACGCGCAGCGATAAGATAGTCAGTTCTTTATATAATCTGAAATTAATATGACCTTAAACGAGAAAAATACTTCCGATGGAATGATTGAGTTTTAGTGGTGTCTTCTTTAGTGGAAAATCTATGCGTAAGATTTCCCGAATTTTTACCAAATATTATTTGCCCGTTTTAGCAACATTTAATTAATAATGAAATTGCCTGTTCGCCGTTCATCTGATAACTTCCCTCCCAACAAAGTCAATATAATCCAGAATAATGTATATATATAATTATCGCGATGATGATAATTTGCCTGGTGTCTGGTGAAATAGAGGCATAATTACCGCAATGATAATTATGCCTGAAAACAATTACAATGGTAATGATGATTGCCAGCATTATTATCATCAATTTTATATTTTTATGTTTCATAATTTTGGATTGCTTTTGTCTCTATTTATTGCTTTATTGTCACGGTTGTAAACATTATTGCTGCTGCAGCTGCTGCTATATAACTTTCCTTGTTGCCGTTATTATTGTTGTTTATTGAATATCTTGTCAGTGTTGATGAAGCACGCTTGAATTCACTGAATGGAATTTGAATTTCACTGAATTGTTCTCAATTTCTTTAGCAGTGCATATTTCATATTTCATATGCAGAAAAGAAAATAAATTTCGATACATACATTTTTTGTGTAGACTCACTTACGTTGATCACATGGGTGTGGGGGAAACGGTCAGTAATCAGGCATTGTTTCTAAATGTATTTATTATTTAGTGAATGCAGTATTTTATTTTTAATGACATTGAAAACATGAAATTATAATTATCAGTTGCGTTGCTAAATGTTTGTGCATATTGAAAGCCGCGCAATGTATGAATGTGAATAATTGTGTGATTGAGATAATTGAGTGTAATTGTGATAATGGTTACCGAATTACCGCTGCGATGAAAGCTAAATATGGAATATAATAAAGGTTCATGAAAACGAATTAAAACTTAAAATGATGAGGAATGTTAAGGCTGATATAAAAATTGTGAATATAAATTTTATTGAATTAATAAATAAAGCTAAAGTATTGAAATTAATTAAAAATATTTTATGTCTTTACACTTTTCTTCACTTCTGATTTAAATTTGTATTCCTTCGTTTTAATTTTGCATCATTTTTATATGAAATTTCGTATCATAACGAATAATAAAAGTGCTCTTGTTTTTTTTTTAGAAAAAGAAATAGTTTTACTTTTGAGATAATCGAAGTCATGACTATTCGTCATGAGCCTACAATTTCAAATTGGATTAATGTATTTTTTTGCAAGGAAAGTATAACCATTCTAGCATTTGTCTTGGGATATCTTCCTGGAAGAGCAAAGGGATGTAACAGAAAAAGCAAAGCAAAATCCTATAAGAGTTTACCACAATACTGAAAGGAAAAAATTCAAGCTTTTTCTATGCAAAAATATTTTTGGGACACCAAAGTAAAATTGTCTTTTGGTATCCCCTACACCAATGGTATTCAACCCTATCCCCACGGGTATCACGGCGCCGATCAATGCCGTTACGTCCAGCTGCCGCATATTTTAAATTTAATTTGAACTATGTATATTTTGTAAAATAATTTTATTTTATTATTAAATATAAACACATTAAAAATTTTTCCTTGTAATAATATTAATAACATCTGATATTTCAAAGTGCGCTCGGGATTAAAAAACCTTGAATACCATTGACCCAAATAATAAAAAATTATCTAACAATTGTTCCTAACGCTCTTATCATTCTTCGCCTCATACTAAAACTATATATCAATTATACTTCCACTTAAATATATCCCCCAAATTATTCTTAGCCTATTATAGAGCATTGGCATGACGTAGGCCATCATTCAGGATCCATCTATTGTAAATAAATTATCTCATCTCTTACGGGATGAATTAATGAATTGAAAGTGAATTGAAAGTCTGTTAACTTTTAATCAATTGCTGGCTGTTTTTAGTTATTGCTTTGCCTAAAATACCACTAATGAGATGGAAGTCGACCGTGCGAAGTCAATGTCACCACAATTCATGGAGTGTGGTACTCGAGGTTTGATGTTCTTGTCCTTCTTATCGGCAATCATACTCATTAGTATTGCGAGAAAATTAGTGTGAGTTATATTCGAATGATTTTAGATACTCCTTAAGTTGATTATGGACGGCGGTGGGGGTGGGGATAAGTGAGGAACTAAGTCAATAGACCACAAAAAACGGGAAATTATGACCAAAACCTTATTGACAATTGCGTAAAATATAATGAAGGAAAGATGGTTGGAAAGAACGCTATTGGAAGTTAAAAGTTAACACTATTTACGATGCAGCAAAAATAATAGTACTATCATACCAGCAGTATGATCCTTTCGATTCAGGCAGTTTTATGTTCGAATGAAAGTTCTTCTTCTTTTATACCCCACTCCTGAAGAGATGGAAAGTTTTCATTTTGTAATTCCATTCGTAACGAATTATAGGAGGTGTGGTAGGTACAATTACAGCCGATCTGAAAGAGGGATCGACATGAAATTTCGAGCAATTTGATAATCCAAACCTAAGAACTGAAATTTAGCACTGATTCTAAGTTTTCTCAACCAAAAAAAATAAACTCGTTAGTTGAAACGAGTTTAACATTGCGATGAAAATTGAAAACCGGTGCTAAATTTGGTACTTTAACCAAATCTAACGTGACTGCTTATTTCCGTACTTGAACCACATAAAACGAAGTTGTGAATAAAGAACACCCTTGGTATTCCAGCAGCGACTGAATGTATATTCATTAATAATTCAGGTGCTTATATAATAATTTAATTATTTATGAACAGGACAGTCTAAGCAATCAATAGCACATATTCTGCAGAATCAGCAAGGAGTGCAGCGAGGGCAGACCGTTGGCATTGTACGATATCAACGGCGTAGATTTATATATTAGTAATAAAGCAACCGCGTATAGTCAGCTCGATATACACTCGACGTTGCCCATTCATTGACTCTGCTGGTATGTAAACAAAATTGGCACTGAATAATTAAATAGAAATTGAAAGACTATATATATATATATATATATATATATATACTATATATATATATATATATATATATATATATATATATATATATTATATATATATATATATATATAATATATATATATATAATATATATATATATATATATAAATATATATATATATATATATATATATATATATATATATATATATATATATATATATATATATATATATATATATATATATATAATATATAATATATATATTATATATAATATATATATAATATATATATATATTATATATATATATATATATATATATATATATATATATATATATATATATATATATATAATATAT